>CM057085.1:760000-935000 GCA_029959045.1 Taenioides sp. WSHXM2023 | reverse complement strand
CCTGGACGACTGAGGGATTCTACACACATAACAACTATGATGTCATTAAAAACTCTCAGCAGAGCTGTCTCACTGCTATGTCTGGATTTAAAACTGGACTGGAATACTTCAAGGATGTCATGAAAATCTTTCAAATATTAGTCTGAAAAGGAGAGGCTGCACCACATTAGACTTAAAACTCCTAAACGAGGTGGAATTGGATCATGTGGGGATCCAGAGGACTTCAAGCTATCAATAACTTCCTGTCAAAATGACAAAGTGACACTATCAAAATGATCCAACACAGCAGAGGACTTGACAAACACAGATGGATGTTGAAAACAATGTTGTTTTCACATATAGATTTTCAAAATAAGGTTCCATGGTGATCTAAATATATTATGTGTTAGCAGTTAATCCCCCCACCCCTTTTTGCCTGGGCTACAGAATACAAACTTTTTCAAAACTTTACAAAGATGTGAGTCAGGTCAGTGGTGAATTGGTCAAGTGTTTCATTTCACACTTATTTATGGCAGCTGAATGTTTATTTTACAGTATTATTATTAAGTGGTCATCAGTAGTATTGGTTATTGTAATATAATTATGTAGTACACTTCAAAATGTCAGCTGTTCTTGTGTGTAGATATGTGGATGTGATGTGTCTTGCCCCAGTACAGATATATTGTAAAAGCAACTCTTGAGGTCAAAATATGTCTGCTGTGTACTGTCTGCATCTAATTAGAAAGCATTTTATTGTCTGAGAATCAGGAAGTGTAGTGTTAGCAATGCAAGTTGTTATTTAGTGCTCATTTTTTCTGAATAATGAATACACTGGTTGAGTCCAGTCTTTATTTATGGGATGTTGGTTATATTTCTGTATCTGCCTGTTTTACTTAATCATGTGGACCGGCCCAGTCAGGATCTGCTGCTCTATGACTGTATACTCACACAGGATTGATATTCGCATGATACTCCTTTGGGTGTTATTGGCATACATATTTTGTGAGCATCTTCTTAGAATTAGACAAACTTTATTGATCCACAAGGGAAATTATTTGGACACAGTAGCTCACTAATCACAATATAATATAACAAAGAGTAAAAAAAAATGGTAATAATAAATTCTAAATAAGTAGCAAAAAAGATGGCAAGAGACAGGTGTCAAATAAGACATAATTAAGTGTATATGTACAAGTCAAAATAAAAATGGAAAAATAAGTAATAAAAATATAAAATCACAGCTGTATACAAGAGACAAGAAAGACAATGCAACAATGATATGATGATTGACAACACATAAGGTGATCCGTTACATAAGGGTGAGTTGTTGTACAACTGAATGGCATATGGTATGAATGTAGTCCTGTATCTCTCACTGTTTGAGCGGAGCTGAAGGAGCCTGTTGGAGAATGAGCTCCTCTGTCCCTCTATAGTCTGGTGCAGTGGGTCAGCAGGAGTGTCCATGATGGAGAGCAGTTTGTCCAGTGACCTCCTGTCTCACAGTGACAAATGTCTCCAGCTCACAGCCGATCACGTAACCAGCTTTACGGATCAGTTTGTCAATCAACCCAATGTTCCTTTTACTGGTGCCGCTCCCCCAGCAGACCACAGCAAGGTACAGGGCGCTGGCTACCACAGACAGGTAGAAGATCTCCAGTAACTTGCTGCACACATTGAAAGATCTGAGCTTTCTCAGGAAGTAGAGTCTGCTCATGCTCTTCTTGTACACAGCACTACAGTTGTCCCTCCAGTCCAGCCTGTTGTTCACATGGACGCCAAGGTACTTGTAACAATCCACTATTCCACGTCATGGCCCTGGATGGTTATGGGCTCTACTGGTGTCCTCTTCCTCCTGAAGTCAATCACCAGTTCCTTGGTCTTGTCCACATTCAGAAGCAGATGGTTTGCCTGGGACCACTCCACAAAATTTGCAATCAGTGTCCTGTACTTCAGCTCCTGTCCATCCCTATACACCCTACCACTGCTGAGTCATCAGAGAACTTCTGCGGATGGCAGGACCCGGAGCTGTACTGAAAATCAGAGGTGTACAGAGTGAACAGGAACGGAGACAGGACTGTACCCTGGGGGACTCCTACATTACTGACCACAGTGTCAGACAGGGTGGTCCCCAGTCGCACGTACTGAGGCCTGCCTGACAGGTAGTCATTAATCCAGGAGACAATGGAGGAGCTGACACCCATCCTGAGCAGCTTCTCACTCATCATAAAGGGCTGGATTGTGTTAAAGTCACTGGAGAAGTCAAAAAATAATATCCTCACAGAACCCTTAACACTATCCAGGTGAGAGTGAGCCCACTGCAGAAGATAGATTAAAGCATCATCCACACTAATGTGGGCAAATTGTAGGGGATCCAGGGATGGTGCCACCAGGGGTCTGAGCTGAGCCAGAACAAGTCTCTCAAACACTTTCATGACATGAGACGTCAAAGCCACTGGTCTGAAGTCATTAAATTCAGATGGAATAGGCTTCTTGGGCAGTGGCACAATGCAGGAGGTCTTATCCACTGTCTGTACACCAATTTATTGTTTAGAACTAAAAGGGAAATGATGTAGTCCAGTTAGACCCGAAATAGTTCTGTTATAGGTACATAACAGAACTATATATTACAGTATATAGGTACTGGCAAAGCCAAATGGTAATACTTGTGTGAAAACTTTGCATTGAGTTGCTTCAGAGAACAGATCTTAGAAGAGGAGGCTATACTCTTAAAGTTGGGAACAATGACATCATTTCAGCAGCAGAGGCTGCATATTCCTATGAAAAGAAAGTCTTGTTCACCATTACAGTCTCATTTCAAACATCCAGAGTGCCTGGGAAGAGCTGAGCCCATCAGATGACCTGACCACATGACCACAGACATAGTGTTCTGAGGGATGTCCACACTGTGATGCTCTGTTCTCCAGCATTCACGACGAAAGGTTTTGTCATTTACAGTGTTAAGGAGTAGTGTTGTCACGATACTAAAATGTCCATACTAAGGAATAGATTTGATACTCGATACAGATTCTGATATCACAATGATGATAAACATAGAATGTTTTTTTTTTTTTTTTTTTTAACATTAAAAGTTAGTACTTATTCCCATGTGGCCTTATATCTGTGTAATCCCTCAGTGGTCCAGGTAGGTTCCATAGTGGTCCATGGCTATATACTAGCCTATTTGTTCTGATACAGCTCAAAATCATTCTAAAGACATTCAAGAAAGGTTCATTTCTGTCCTGTGAATGTGACTTTTATAGTATCGATACTTGCTCAAATGAGAATCTATAGTTTCAATACTTGTCTTAGTATCAATTAGTATCTGATTTTTGATACTTTTGACAACCCTATTAAAGAGTCACCTTGCTCACCTTCTCCTGAACTATTCTTATGTCGGTTGACCTATGAAACTGAGAAGCACCCGCTTCACCGTTGTCATGGTAAGGAATTTTGTTGAACAAACCAAGTAGTTTGGGCTAGATAATGCTCTCTGTGACTCTCCAGGATGCATGACCATCCCCCCTTCCCTTCAGCTCCAACTCGACCCTGGATCTGTTAATGACAATTGTGAGTGATGCAAGCCACCCCGCACACTGTTCACAATCTGTTCAGTCTCCTACCCTCTGGGAGGAGGTACAGGAGCCTTCGTTCCCACACCACCAGCCTCACTAACAGCTTCATCCACCAGGCTGTTAGGATGCTGAACTCTCTCCACTCTCTACCCACCAGGCTGCCAGGAAGCTAGGAATCTGCGTCTCCCCAAGAACAGAACTCCCCAAAGAACACTTGGACTCCCCCCTGACTCCCCCCAAAAAAGACTTGTGCCTTGCACTATATGCCTTTTTCACTTTTCCACTATTTACTATTTATTATTTATTTATTACACATGGGATAGTGAGAAACATAATTCCGATTCTTTGGATGATCTTTGTATGAAGAATTGACAATAGACTTGAACTTGAACTTGAAATTAAGACTGACCAGACCCCAAAGTTCAGCAGGGACCTTTGACCAGAGAGGACAGAGAACCATGGAGACATGGAGGACCTCCTTATCTTCTCAGCCTACACTCATTTGCATATTTCATATCCAAATGCTGTCTGTTTAACTTGGTTAATGCTATTTCCAGATATGGATCAATGAACATTGTTTAATTAATAATTAATTAATCTAGATAATTAATTATACTGGGTTGGTAATGATTCAACATTTGTTGAGTGGTGCCCAACAGTTCTATTTCTGGTCACAGCCCAACACTCACAAAAGCCACGTGAGTTTTGCTTGAACTTAAAACTCTTAAATCAAATCTTTTATATGAATTACCCCCTCTTTAGTAACCCTACACTTATCAAAGATTTACAATCATACGTTTAGTCATACACAATCTTGTGGCAATTTAGTCTTTGCCAGAGATGGCACATGTGAAAAACGGTCTTGTGAGATTTTTTTCTTCCATGTTTTTCAGAGGTACGTCACACTCTTGTTACATTTACTTGAGTAACCTTTTTGAGAAATTGTACTTTTCCAGAGTAGTTTTCTAGCAGCATACTTTTACTCCTACTCCAACTAATATTATTACTGAAGTAACAGTATTCTTACTACTTAGTAAACTTCTTACTTCTTAGTAAAAGTTGTGCTTCCTCTTGCCACTGTGAGCAAATCTAAAGTTACAAAAGCTCTGTGACAATATGAAATGATTTGAACATTTATGTTTCTTGCAGCGCTCCTTTTGATATTGTCTCATTTTTGTGTAAATCCAAAAATACCAGATTTTGTGTATTTAATGTTTTTTTCAAATTACATAAACTTTAAATTATAAATCATATGTTACATCCTAACAATTAGGTTTATTGAGTAGTACTTGAGTAGTAGTTTTACTTTTACTTTTTTACTCTTATTTGAGTAATTTCTTGACCACTACTTTGTACTTCTATTTCCTAGTTTCAAAAAGAGGTACTAGTAAAATGACAACATAAATATATCGTATTTAATACATTGTTAAGCCAAAATTCACAAGCTATTCATTACAAATTATGTCAAAATCTCATCTTCTCTCGCTTTCGTTTACCCAATATCATCTTGTGGGCATAGTCTTGTGACGGGCCTCTGCAGTGGGCTTCAGCCCAGTAGCAGTGTTGAGGTCTTGGGGTCTGAAGATCTTGGGGTCTGGGGGGTGTGGGTCAGAACATATGTTCTGCTGTCATGTACACGTGGCTGTTGGATTCTGTCATAATAATGGAAGCGTAGGACTGCTGTGGTGGTGAGGCTGGCCCATGTTCTGTCAAATTCATTAAAATCTGGACTGTTCATATGAGGAGGAAGCCTGGACTCTAACAACACATTTTTCTATATGTTACAAAGTCTATAGTCTGGGACCAGGTCTGAGCTCCCGGAGTTCTGATGGCTGTGACTGACAGGCAGCAAATACATGGTGGGTTTTTATCAAATCAGTGGCATATTATGAGTAAAAAAGGTGACTTAAAAACATCCGACTAATGCAGAATCGGTGAGTGAAGGTGTGGCTTCTATATTTGTGAGGCGTGCACTTTAAACGCCAGCTGTGATTGGACAATGGAGACATGGGAGTCACAGGGCTGCTGTGAGACGCTTTCATTTGGCTTGTCTAATCACATTTGTGTCCACAAAAGACATTATTGTGAGCACCGCGTTGACAATAGGGCCACTATGCTAGAACAAATGTGTTTAGAATGACTCTGGAACTGTGTAGATATGAGATAAACTCTTATTTATTTAATTACACTCATTAAAGATTCTACAGTGCATCCAGAAAGTATTCACAGTGCTTCATTTTTTCCACATTTTGTCATGTTACAGCCTCATTCCAAATTGTATTAAATTAATCTCTTACCTCAAAATTCTACACACAATACCCCATTATGACAATGTGAAAAAAGTTTTTTTTTGACAGTTTTTGAATTTATTAAAAATAGAAAACTAAGAAATCACATTTACATAAGTATTCACAGCCTTTGCTTAATACTTTGTTGATCCACCTTTGGCAGCAACTACAGCCTCAAGTCTTTTTGAATATGATGCCACAAGCTTAGCACACCGATCTTTAGGCAGTTTTGGCCATTCTTCTTTGCAGTAATTCTCAATTTATTTTTAATAAATTCAAAAAATGTCAAAAAAAACAAACTTTTTTCACATTGTCATAATGGGATATTGTGTGTAGAATTTTGAGGTAAGAGATTAATTTAATACAATTTGGAATGAGGCTGTAACATGACAAAATGTGGGAAAAAGGAAGCGCTGTGAATACTTTTCGGATGCACTGTATATTACACACAATGGATTCTTGTGAGCTTTTAGCCATGCTGTAATGAGTACATGAGTTCTGTTTCATTCAAGCATATTTGAATAACCCTTTATTATTAGTTTGTATACATCTCTAAAGCTCAAAATGCACTGTTCCACCTTGTGATGTCATGTTGTGGTAGTTTTCAAGTTAACAGCTAAAATTTATCTTTAGTTCAGTTGAGATTTTCAGTTCCAAATGATCTGAGTGAAGGTCTGTGGAGTTTAAAAACACAGTGGTGCATTTCCTGTATTACCACATGAGTGTTTTCTGTCTGAGAGAAGAACTCAGCCTAAATATGCAGGGTTTGTGTGTTAAACATGTGAATTAAAACAAAACAAAGCTCCAGGAATGTTTGTGATGAGAAAAGGACATTAGAAGAGAGAGAGATAAAAATAAGATGAGATCAGATAGGATACCTCACACAGTGGGAAAAGTGCAGGGGGTTACAAATGTCCTAAAGGCTTTTCTCACTAGAGCCATATTTTCAGAAAGTTTCCAGTGTTTGTTTTCCTTGTAATGCCCTTGAGGTCTTCTCCTTTAGGGAGCATGGTGTACTCCACCTCACAGCCAGAAGGTCCCCGGTTTGACTCCTGATTGGTGTAGGGCTTTGTTTATTTATTTTTCCTTTTGAAGCCAAACAGGACGTACCACTGTAGCAGAACCTACTGGAGTAAAAGTTTTGATTCCCACTGTGATTAAGGTCTTTTTCACACGATCTCTAGTTCTGTCAACGTAAAAGAGCATTTGCTCTGAGTGCGGTGCACTTTGGCTGGTGTCAACATCACAGACACAGCTTTATGTGGACAATATGAAATGATTTGAGCATTTGCGTTTCTTGCAGCCCTCCTTTAGATATGATATAATTTTTCACATTTTTGTGGTTCCTCCTTTGAAAATACCAGATTTTGTGCATTATTTAATGTTTTGTCCTTCAAATGACATACATTTCGAATTATAAATCAAATGTTATATTCTGGCAGTTACTCTTTAAGTTACTCTTACATGAGTAATTTCTTGGATCATTGCTTTGTACTTCTGCTTGATTATTTTAAACACTACAATTACTGGCTTCTCTACCCACCTCACTGAATGTTAGTGCAGTATTGGCCCAGAGTACAGTATAGTGAGAAGCCAGTTTCCAGTGTGTCTCCTTTAATAATGTACATTATTGAGCCAGACTGGCCTGATGAGCTGCTTTTCCAGTGCCAGTGGTTTATATACAGCCATGGCTTCCAGTCTTCACATCACACAGCTGTTATTATTTAATAAAGTAATTTCCCACTGTGGACGCCATCAGGTCTCCTTCTCTCACTCCTTCTCTCAGAACAGGTGTAAAGATCAGGAGCAGAAGCTCAGAAAAGATCATTATAACTGTGTCCTACAAGGTGAAGCTGCTTTAAATCAACAATCACAAGGCCCACTCAACATCCCACACACCTATCAATTACACTTTTACTGTCAATTTAACTTTGCACCATCAGTTTAATTTTGTAACAGGAGTAAAAGGACTTAAGCCAGATGCACTGTACAGGAAGGGCCAGAGTCGGCTCTATCTCCTGAGGAGACTCAGGTCTTTTGGAGTGAGGGGGCCACTCCTGAAGACCTTCTATGACTCTGTGGTGGCATCAGCCATCCTGTACGGTGTGGTCTGCAGCATCACAGAGAGGGAGAGGAAGAAGCTGGACAAGGTCATCAAGAAGTCCAGCTCCGTCCTGGGCTGTCCTCTGGACTCAGCCAGGACCCTCTTGTCCCCCACCTGCTGCACTAAGGTCATCTCTATGCTGGACCATGAGTGTCACCCCCTGCAGGACGCCCTGTCTGCTCTGGAGAGCAGCTTCAGTGACAGACTGGTTCACCCTCGCTGTGTGAAGGAGAGGTTTCGCAGGTCTTTCCTTCCTGCTGCTGTCAGACTGTACAATGAACACTGTTAACACTGAACATGTGTCATTCAACTATATCCCTGTGCAATACTGAAGACCTCTGGTACAATTCACTCATGTCACTTTACTGATATTTATCCTGTCTGTACATAAACATAGTCATTACTGTAAATAACATAATATACTGAAGTCACTTTACTGAGATTTACTCTGTTCATATGCTGCACTGTTACTTTTATTGTACATAATAGTTTTTTTTTTTTTTTTTTTTTTTTTTTTGGTATTTTATATTTTGTATTTTATATTTTTGTTCCACCGGAACAAAATTAGAGTCTATCTTTAAGTCTATTTCTAAATTATTATTTTTTTAGCCATTATCTATTATCTTGTTTTATTGCATGTTCCATTTTCCTGCTGTTCTTGAACTGTGCGTTGCAACACTGGAATTTCCCCACTGTGGGACTAATAAAGGCTTATCTTATCTTATCTTATCTTATCTTATCTTATCTTATCTTATCTTATCTTATCTTATCTTATCTTATCTTATCTTATCTTATCTTATCTTATCTTATCTTATCTTATCTTATCTTATCTTATCTTATGCACATCTAAACCAGGAGTAAATCAGAAGAACCATACCAGATTTATACTAGGACTAAACCAGATCAATACCAGGACAAAGCCTGCACCTGCTCCCCTCACACTGACCTTTTAGCTGGTGGGGGATTACCCCAGGGGTTGGTGTGCATCATACTGAAGCAGGCTCAAAAGCACAGTGGCAGACCCAGCCTCATCCCAAGCCAATCCCCATCCCAGCTCTATCCCAACTCCCCCATCCTAGCCCCGCTCCTGTCTGCCCATGCCCTGCTCCTGTCTGTCCCTGCCCTACTTCTGTCTGCGCTGCCCTGCTCCTGTCCTGCTCCTGTCTGTCCCTGCCCTGCTCTTGCCCTGCTCCTGTCCTGCTCCTGTCCTGCTCTTGTCCTGCTCCTGTCCTGCTCCTGTCCTGCTCTTGTCCTGCTCCTGTCTGCCCCTGCCCTGCTCCTGTCCTGCTCCTGTCTGCCCCTGCCCTGCTCCTGTCCTGCTCTTGTCCTGCTCCTGTCCTGCCCCTGACCTGCTCTTGTCCTGCTCCTGGCCTGCTCCTGTCCTGCTCCTGTCTGCCCCTGCCCTGCTCTTGTCCTTCTCCTGTCCTGCTCCTGTCCTGCTCCTGGTCTGCTCTTGTCCTTCTCCTGTCCTGCTCCTGTCCTGCTCCTGGTCTGCTCCTGTCCTGCTCCTGTCTGCCCCTGCCCTGCTTCTAACCTGTCTTGTGTTTAGTCTGCTGTTGTAATTTCTTATGGTCTGTGGCCTGTCATATATTTGTAGTGTTTCCTGTTCAATGTGATTTTAATGTTTCCATCAGCCAGTCCAGGGACAGCAAAATAGAAACTATCTTGGGTTAAAATCTGGCATATATATCATACATGAGCTCATTAATACTGTATGTGCTGTCGTTTTCTTAAAAAAAAAAAAAAAAAAAAAGTAAAAGAATACATTTAAACAGTTGTAGACGAGTACAAACTAATTAGCCGTCTATAAGAGTGAGTCCCGTTCCCCAGACGTGTCTCTGGGGATGCTCTGGAGTGCAGGTGACAGTCTGCTGGGGATTTGCCATGTACGACCAGGTTCCTAGTTACAGGGCAGGCTTTATCGACTGAGCTAACTGGATTTGTGTCTGAGCCAAAAGCCAAACCTGTCTGAGGTTTAAGATGAGAGCAGAGCAGGGTTTTTGACCTTATCCCTGCAGCCAGACACCAAAGGTCACTGTGATGAGGCTGGATGGAGTTAATGAGTAATGACACATGTGTCCAGTCTGAGTCTGACTGAAGGAGACAGAGAGTTTGGTGAAGCTGTTGATATGGCCTGTTGGATAAAAACAGTTTGCTCTGAAGACTCCAGAGATAGAGTTGTGTTCTGATCACTGCACATTCTGGAGACGTTGTTTATGACGTTACTTACTGCATTGAAACCAATATCAAGGCTCTGTCTTGCAGTCATAGCCAATATGGCAAAGCCCACAAAAAAGGGGGGGTACCAGATTTCCAAACCACCAAGTAGGAAGTAGGTACTTGAGGGTGCGTTCACAGTCCTTGTTTGGTTCTGGTTTGAGCCCAGTTTGAGTTCTGATGTGATGGTTGTGATGAGGATGTGGTCATGTAGCTGCTGTTGTTGTTGTTGTGGTGATGTGGTTGTGTTCACTGTGAGAGCGGTGTGCAGACTTCCTTGGCTCGTTCATTTTTAATTATACCTGCTGTGCTTTGTATTTGTTTCAGAGCTCTATCAGCACAGCCCCAGCCTGCACAGTAGAGTGAGAATATATAAAGGCCAGGACATTTCAATAAGAAGAAAATGATAAGAATGTTTCTTTTATTTTATTTTTTTTTCCAAATATTTTTATTAGGAACATTAGCAAAATATACAATGAAATATACAGTTTAGTTGTCCCCTTTTTTTTTTTTTTTCTCTTCCCCCCCAACAACAAATGCACACGCACAGTGCAATAAAGTTGTACAAAATACAAGCAAGTTAAATGCAAACATACAATACACCGTGGACATGCACACAACAAAACAAAACCATCCCAACCCATCTCAGCACACCATTTAAACCACAAACATACCACCCCAGTTAAATAACAAGTGTCCCAGATGACACAGCTGTAGGTACTGGTACATTCAAATCGGTAATCTCTGCAAATTAGAAAAAAAAGAAATAAAGCATTGCCATACCTGGAAAAATTTTCTGTACTTCCCCTCAATGTATATTAAATTTTTTCAAGTTTAAGAAATGCAACCATATCTTTGAGCTATAACAAAAAAGAAGGACATTTGTCAGATTTCCAATGTAGCAGTAAAATACGTCTAGCAATTAGAGAAGTGAAAGCTAAAATATCCTTCTGTGTGGAAGTCAGAGCTACTGAGGAGTCGGTGATCCCAAATATGGCAATGAGAGGGCAAGACCGCAGGTTTATCCCAAGAACAGTTGACATAGTGTTAAAGTAATTAGACCAATAATTGCGAAGATTAGGACAAAGAAAAAACATGTGGCTAAGGTGACATGGAGAGCCCTTCCATTTATCACATTTGTCTTCTGTTTCTGGATATATTTCAGAGAGTCTGGACTTCGAAAAATGTACCCGATGCAAAACTTTGAATTGGATGAGACCAAGCCGAGCACAAGAAGTGGTGGACCTTATTCTGCCAATGGCGTCATCCCAGAGCTCCTCACTCAGTTGTATTCCCAGCTCCTTTTCCCATGCATCCTTAATTCTTGGGCTTGACTGGTCACCCAATGACAAAATAAAGTCATACACTTTTGATATCAGTCTTTTTTGATGTGGATTATGTGAAAGCAAATTTTCCCAGGACTGTGCAGGAGGTACAGTGGGGAAAGAAGGAAAGCGCTTACTAACAAAATTACGTACCTGAAAATAACGAAACAAATGAGTACGAGGTAGGTTATATTTGGAAGAGAGAGACTCAAAACTATCGAAAACACCAGAATATAAATCATTTATTTGTTTAATACCCCTATCATACCAAATTGAAAAAAACAAGTCAGAGAGAGATGGAGGAAATAAGTGATTGTTAGTTAACGGGCCTTGGGAAGAGGCAGATGCAAATTTAAATCGCCGTCTAAACTGAAACCAGACCTTAAGTGTGTGAAGAACAACAGGATTATCTGTGTATAGAGAGGGTTTTGCGGGTAATGAAGAAAAAATTAAAGCTGAAATAGAAGATCCTCTACAAGACAAGAGTTCAAATTTACACCACGGGGAGTCTGGACATTTCAACCAAAAACAAAGTTTGTGTATGTGAGCTGCCCAATAGTATGACTGAAAATTGGGCAATGCAAGTCCTCCACTCAATCTACATCTTTGCAGCAATGATTTTCGAACTCTGGATGGTTTTCCATTCCAAATAAAAGAGTTAATAGCCTTGTCCAATGAATCAAAAAAATGTTTTGGCAGAAAAAGAGGAATCGACTGAAATAAAAAAAGGAATCTAGGCAAAATATTCATTTTAATATATTTATAATATTTTTAATATTTATCCTACCGATTAGTGAAAGAGGAAGACAGCGCCATCTTTCAAAATCAGCATTGATTTTTAAAATAAGGGGTGTGAAATTGGCGGATACTAATGCAGAAAAAGAACGCGTTACATTTATGCCTAAATACTTGAATCCAGTAGGGCTTAGTTTAAATGGTAAATCAGACTGACGGAGATTGCAAGCAGCAAGATTTATTGGAAAGCATTCACTCTTCTCTAAGTTTAATTTATACCCCGAAAAAGAACTGAAATTATTCAAAATATTCAAAACTGTTGGGATAGAAGTATCAGGATCAGAAACATACAATAACAGATCATCTGCATATAACGACAATTTATACTCTATCCCATTATGAGTAATCCCTCTGAATAGAGGGGAAGAACGTAGAGTGATAGACAATGGTTCGATAGCAATAGCAAAAAGCAAAGGTGATAGAGGGCAGCCTTGTCGCGTTCCACGACTAAGAGTAAAATATTTAGAATAGATGTCATTCGTATGGATGCTAGCTTTAGGAGAAGAATAAAGGAGGCGTATCCACGAAACAAACCTCTCACCAAATCCGAATTTTAACAAAACTGCAAACAAGTACCCCATTCCACCCTGTCGAAAGCTTTCTCCACATCAAGAGAAATAACCATTTCTGAAGAATCAGCAGAATGTTTAGAGTAGATTATATTCATAAGTGTACGGGTATTAAAGAATAACTGACGCCCCTTTATAAAACCATTTTGCTCGTTGGAAATAATCAAGGGAAGTACATTTTCTAAACGGGAAGCTATTACTTTAGCCAGCACCTTTACATCTGCGTTTAACAGTGATAAAGGTCTGTAAGAACCACATAATGTGGGGTCTTTCTCTTTTTTATGAAGGAGAGCAATAGTAGCTTGTGTAAGCGTAGGTGGTAGAGTACCTTTCTCTAGTGATTCGTTAAACATAGCCAATAGCAGCGGCGCCAATTTTTCAATAAACTTCTTGTAAAATTCTATTGGCAACCCATCCGGGCCAGGGGCTTTATTTGATTGCATAGCTTTAACTGAATTGGTCACCTCGGCAAGGGAGAGTGGAGAGTCCATATGCTTAGCAATGTCAGAGTCAATAACAGGGTTACACAGATTTTGAAGAAAGTCATTCATTTTAGTATGTAGATGTATATAGTGAAGAGTAAAATAATTTAAAAGTATCATTAATTTCAACAGGGTCTGAAATAACAGCATCTTGAGTATTTTTAATACTAGTTATCATACGAGAAGCAGCCTGATGACGTAACTGGTGAGCCAAAAAACTACTTGCCTTATCACCGTACTCATAATATGAACCCCGACTCTGTAGTAGCAAACGCTCTGCCTCACTGGTGGATAGTAAATCAAATTCTGCTTGCAAATCTACACGCTGCTTAAAAAGTTCCGGAGTTGGGCTTACAGCATATCTTTGATCGATATCACTAATAGCAGTGGTTAACTCAATGAATCTAGTATTGGATCTTTTTTTAGATAAGGCACCATAGTAAATTATTTGTCCCCGAAGATAGGATTTAAGTGTCTCCCATAATAATGAATGTGAAGTAGTGTCATCCTGATTAAACAAAAGAAACTCATCAATTGAATTAGAAATAAAGTCACAAAACTCTTTATCTGCCAAAAAAGTGGGATGTCAAGTGGGATGTCAAGTGGGATGTCCTCCTCCACCGAGGAGGACATCCCATTTGAGAAGTACTGTAAACTGAAAATCTAATAATAATGGTGCATGATCAGATATTGTTATACTGGAATAGTCTGAAGAAACTACAGATGAATTTAAGGCTCTGTCAATAAAGAAATAATCAATCCTAGAATAAGAATGATGTACCTGGGAAAAAAATGAATATTTCCTAAATGATGGGTTACGGGATCTCCAAGGGTCAACAAGACCATTGTGAGTCATAAAATCAGAGAATATTTGTGACATAGCAGATAACGTCAGGGTACGGGGATTTGATCGATCCATAATTGGGTCGAAAACACAGTTTAGGTCACCTCCAAAAATTATAGAATGAGTATTCAAGAATGGAAGGCTACTTAATAATCTATTGGCAAATCCAGCATCGTCAAAATTTGGGGCATATACGTTCACCAATAAGACTTTTTTCTGCATTAAAGTACCCGCAACTACTACAAACCTGCCATTTCGATCAGCTATAACATTATAACATTAGTGGAAGAAAATTG
Organism: Taenioides sp. WSHXM2023; assembly: GCA_029959045.1. Classification (NCBI taxonomy): domain Eukaryota; kingdom Metazoa; phylum Chordata; class Actinopteri; order Gobiiformes; family Gobiidae; genus Taenioides; species Taenioides sp. WSHXM2023. The sequence goes on along the minus strand of CM057085.1, from coordinate 920,529 downwards.
TACATTTTTACTAATTAAAATGGCTACTCCCCTTGACTTTGAATTAAAATCTGAGTGAAAGATCTGACTCACCCAAGAACAGTGTAACCTGTGGTGGTCTTTATTTCGAAGATGGGTCTCCTGTAAAAATACTACAGAAGATTTTAGACGTTTCAAGTGTGAAAAAACTTTAGATCTCTTGACTGGATTGCCCATACCTCTAATATTCCAACTAACAAATCTAAGAGGTGCACCAGACCTAGCCATACTAGAATTTAAGGAGTCACTAGCCATTTAAACCAACTAAAAACACGTAAACCAAAAAGAGCTGAGATGGGACCCCTCCCCCAAAACACCCCAAAAAACAAAAAACACCCAAAGTCCCCATAAAACGTCAGAACAATGGAGACAGCAGTGTTAAACATAATAAAGAAGGAAAAAAGCCCACAAAGTGTGAACTCGGAGACCATGACCAAAGAACTATTACTATGGAAGAAAAAAAAAACAAAAAATAACGTATCTCCTACCAAATCTAGTCAAAATAATAATATACGCCATAACTGTTATACTATAATATCATTTAACAAACGTCACAAAGCAACATAATATAACTAAAGATCAGCAATCTCTGAGCGCAATAACAACGTACACATAACAAAAATGTTTACATGTCAAACCAAATTAGTAACAAAGACCCATAATGTTTTATACTGCTACGTGGTCCAGACAGCAGCTGCAGTTAAAGTCAAGGCGATTCAACAGCTTACCTGGTACTCAAAGTTTTTATATATCCTCTCGCTTCCTCTGCTGAGATGAACTCCTTCTCGATTCCCTTGTATGTGATGCGAAGCCGAGCAGGGTAGAATAGGCCATACCGAACACCGTCGATGCTCCGAAGTTGCCGCCTCACGTCGTTGAATGCAGCCCGAGCCCGGGCTACGTTATCCGTGTGGTCCGGAAAAATGAACAGCGACATGTCTCCGACCTTTATCTGACCACGCTCTCTCGCACGAAGCAGAATGTCCACACAGTCACTGTAGTAATGAAGCCTGCACACAATAGCTCGTGGACGTGGTCGTTCACCTGGTTTGTGCTGGCGTAGCTTGGTTCGATGAGACCGATCCAGGCGGGGCTCATTTTCCAGCAAGAGCACGTCTTTGAGCAAAGCGGCTACGGCGGTAGTAGAGCTGGTGTCAGGCCCCTCCGGAACTCCCACAATCCGAATATTGTTACGTCGTGATCTGGCTTCTAAGTCCTCACATTTATTTTCAAGCCTGGTTACATTTGCAGTGAGTTGTGCGATAGTCGTTCTCATATCGGCGATGTCGTCAGTGCACCCAGACAGCGCCGCCTCCATGCCCTCCACGGTACCCTTCAACTCGGCCAGTGTAGCATCGGTAGCCGCTTTATTAGCCGCTAGCTGCGCTTGCAAGGCCTGTAGATCAACTCTAATGGGCGATAGCGCGGGTCCGAGAGCATCCTGGAGTTCTTTCTTAATGATACCTGCAATATCATCCTTCAACGATGTCAGGAGCTCGAGTTTAAGTGCAGCGGTGTCCGTGCCGATTTCAGATTCGCCCGGTGGTGTTGGGGCGGGCTCCGGCTCGGCTGTAGCTAGCGGCGCACCTGAAGGGGTGGCCGCGGCCTGTATGCTAGGTTTCAGTTGCATCTGGATAGTATTCCTGGTCTTAATCTTACTTTTTCCAGCCATTTTGTTGTCGTCTTGACAGAATTTGACAGCTAAAGGTTCGATGTGAAGAAAAACACTAGTTTTGTGACAAAAAGCGCAACAAAAATAACAATTTTATTCGATATTGGCAGGAGCCTACGAACTTACGTGCTACTCCGTGAACAGCTCCGCCACGGCCCCCAAGAATGTTTCTTTTATTAGTGTTATGCTAATTATCAATAAACATCACTTTAATTGGTGAATGTTTAAAGGGACTGTGTCATTGTGTGACACAGTCCCTGTATGATTGTGTGATTCTGTGTTCAGAAGACTTTTATCCACTCCCAGGGGAAATTCTACAGTGCTATGCCTGTATAATATAGCACTGTATTAGTATTAGTAATGTCATTACTGTATCCCTAACCAGTACTAACTTTAAACACACACAGCTAAGGCAGTCTGACCAATCCCAGCTCCACATGTGTGGATCCCCAGACGCGAAACACTGAAAGTACACCCAAGGCACTGAAGACTGCTTTAAATGTCCCCCCACTGGAATTTAAGCTTTTAATGAGATTAATTTTAGCCTTAATCTCATATTAAGCAACGTAATGTAAGGAAGTGAAAGATTCCTGTTATGTTTGCGATGTGTGGAGGGTCCAGGTGGTGGGCGTTGCCATATAGATGCTGTCAACTGGCTGTTTCCCTGGTAACACTGTTATTGTAAGTTATTGTTGTCTTGTGTGAGGTTCAGAGCAGTGGTTCTCAACTTGGCTGGCCTACGAACCCACCCTTTACCTTATCGAATACACTATAAACATGGCCTGACCTTTTGCTTATGTAAGTGTGCTGTGCTGTGCTGTGTGTCTGCAGGCTTCTCCCAGTCCTCACTATGACCGATGGGGATTATGACTACCTGATCAAGCTCTTGGCGCTGGGTGACTCCGGTGTGGGCAAGACCACCTTCCTGTACCGCTACACAGACAACAAGTTCAACCCCAAGTTCATCACCACAGTGGGCATCGACTTCAGGGAAAAGAGAGTGGTGAGTGCACCAAAGTGACGCAGCACTGATTGTGGATATGAGTACAGAAGGGCTGGAGTTGACTAAAGACATGCCCTGCCATAGATTAGTCGACTAAAAAGCTTTTTTCAGTGTGTATGATTAGTATCTATCTTACCGAAACTGCACTCAAGACTACATCTGCACAGGAGTTCATACAAAAACAACTATTCAAATAGGAAAAGTATGTATTTAAGTGTATTTATATTAAAGGAAGATAATAAGAGTAAATAAGAGTAAAACACAAAACAAGGCTATCTGCCTTTAGTATAATCATAGTGAGAAGAGTAGATTTACCCGTCACTGAAGTCCGGGTACCTGATTATGAGGCCTGTCATAATTATATCGACTTATGGTTCAACAAATGGAAGATGGAGTAATAATTTTCAGGGCTCAATATTTATTGTGTGTACATTTTCACACAGAATATTACTTTTTCACACCTCCTCAAATAGTATGGTCAGTTGTCACTAATGTTTCAAGCCTAATAATGTTGTGACCGATGACTTCAAAGGGAAAAATCGCTGATACCAGTTACATGACATCTGATTATAATCCAGTTTCTGCAGCTTTAAGATTACAGTAATGAAACTGCATGTAACTGCAAAATATGGTGAGTAATCAGAGGGATCCATAATAATAATAATGCTACAAAAATCTCTTAATCACATTTGGAGTGCACATGTAACCGTAGCCATTGATATCAGAATAAACACTCATGGAGGGGCAGAGGAGAGGGAGAAGAGGAGAGAAACATTGGAGGAGCAATAGAGAGAAGGAGGAGAAGGGTAGATGCAGACCCAGAGACAGGGGGTCAAGGGAGGAGAGAGAAATACTTCACAACACTGACATCTTTTGCAGTGTTTACTAGGGCTGTTAGGTGACTAAAGACATGTGCTGCTGACCGATTAGTCGACTAAAAAGAGGGCGTGGCAAAAGCTCTCAAAACTATTTCCTATCTCTGTGTATCTGACCCAAACTTCACTCACAAGACTACGCTTGCACAGGAATTCTTACAAAAATTATTTATGCGGAGCAAAGTAGTAGGAAACAGTGTTTTTTATTTTTTTTATTTTATTTTTTTTATAAAGATATATATTTTTTTAAGACATAAAACGAACGTTACGTATGTAACTACGGTTCTATGAATCCCGGATGACCGCCAGAGGGCGGTGCTGAAAGCACTGAATGTTCCCTTCGCACATGTGCAGTTTGAGTAGTGATACCAATGAGTCACACACCCAGGATGACGCCCCGGAGACAATATAGTCCCCCGTCATCCGTGACTCTGTTCCTACAGAATCTTCTCGCGGAAACGCAAGGATCCTGAGTGACAGAGTATCTCTGGCGGTCATCCGGGATTCATAGAACCGTAGTTACATACGTAACTTTCGTTCTATTTCATCCCTCCTGACCACCAGAGGGCGGTGCTGAAAGCACTGAATGACTAATACCAGCTATGTCACGAAGAATCCTGAGCACATACCTTATTAAGAAGAGCCCAGAGATTCATGAAGAACCACGCCAAGTGGATGAGGAGAGACCACGTTGACGTTGTAGAATCTGGCAAATGTGCTTGGTGAAGCCCAAGATGCGGCAGCACATATTGTCTCCAAAGGGACCCCTCTCATGGCTGCCCATGAAGTGGAGACGCCTCGAGTAAAATGGGCCCTCACCCCAGATGGAGGGTCGCGGCCCGCAATGCAGTAGGCATGGTGAATGGTCTCAACAACCCAGTGTGAAAGGCGGTGTCTGGAAAGAGGACAGCCCTTCTTAGCACCCCCGTAACACAAGAACAGCTGGTCTGAACGTCTCACACCTGCCGTGGCTGCAATATAGGTTTTCAGCGCCCGGACCAAGCATAACAACTGCAGCTTGTCCCTGCTCTCTCCAAGCGGGGGCTCAAACCGAGCCAAACTCAAAGGCTCATTACAATGAGAACGGGACAACACCTTCGGCATAAATGCTGTGTTTGGCCACAGCGTGACACCAGAACCATCCGGACTCCACCTGAGACAGGAAGGGTTGACAGAAAGGGCATGTAACTCACTGACCCGTTTTGCTGACACAATAGCCAATAAAAATGCAGTCTTACACGAAAACCACTTGAGGTCCGCCTGTGCCAAAGGCTCAAATGGAGGGCCACACGTAGACTCGAAGACTAACGACAAGTCCCACACTGGAGCTCGTGGTATAGTTGGTGTGCGCAACCTGCGAGCACCCCATAGAAAAAGAGAAACTAAGTTATGGCCCCCAACTGTACAGCTTCCAACCAAATCATGATGACAGGATATAGCAGCAACATACACCTTAAGAGTGGATGGAGACCGTCCATCATCCAGGAGAGACTGAAGGAACTCCAGGATAACAGGCACTGAACATGACACAGGATCCTGACCGCGGGCAGAACACCAGTGGGAAAACAACTTCCACCTGTTCCCATACTGCCGACGAGTGGAGGCCGCTCTAGCATTCAACAGTGTTCATCGAACAGAATCGGTGAGACCGATCAGTCACAGCTCGGGCCCGCCAATGGCCATACCCACAGTCGGAGGCGTTGAGGACTGGGATGCCATACTTGACCCCCCAACTGAGACAGCAGATCTCTCCTGGCCGGGAGACGCCACGGGAGACCGCAACACAGACTGTACAGCAACGGAAACCATGGTCGTGCTGGCCAGTATGGAGCGACCAGCAACAGTCTGTGGCCTTCCTGGAGAACCCTCTGTAGGGTTGGCCAAATCAGAGGAAGAGGGGGAAAAGCATAGAGGAGGCACTGGGGCCAAGTGTGTGCCAGTGCATCTCGTCCCAGAGAACCTGGCTCCCTCACGAGGGAGAACCATACAGGACAGTGGGTCGACTCCTTTGAGGTGAACAGATCCACCTCTACCTGCCCAAACAGGTTCCAGATCCTGTGGACCACCTCTGGGTGGAGACGCCACTCCCCTGGAGGTGGTTCCCTCCGGGAAAGATAATCCGCCACTTGATTGCCGTATCCCGGTAAATACACTGCTCGCAGTGTGGACAGATGAGATGCAGCCCATATCAACAGATCTCGAGGCACCCTGAGAAGTCATGCTGATCTGATGCCCCCCTGATGGTTGATGTGATAAACGGTCGAAGTGTTGTCCGACCGAATAAGAACATGTTTCCCTCTCAGATGTGACAAAAAGCTCCTGAGAGCCAAATGGACTGCTCGCAACTCCAAAACATTTATGTGGTCCAGACAATCCCTGGCATGAGGAAATATGTGGAGTAGTAGCCCCTGGGCTGCAGCAGGGGATCTACCGCTTTGATGGCCCCTTTGGCAAGGAGGGCGGACAGTTCCTGATCCAGTGCTCGAGCTTTTGCCGGGTCGTTGATTATTGTCATCTTGACCCGGCCTGTCATGTGTGGCCGGCGTCGGAACTGCAGCCGATATCCATGAGCCAAAGTGGCAACTACCCATGGATCCGATGCATGAGCAGCCCAATAACTGAGCTGTTGATGGGAGAAGTATCCGACGGCCGGCCTCAAGGTTTAAATTTCTGGCCCTACGGCCCCTAGGGACCCTGGGAGGGCGGCGACCCGTGTCTGCAGTTCTGGGCTGCCACATTGCATGGCGACGTACATTACGAAAATTCCCGCCAAGCCTGTCTTGATGGAATCGTCCATCACTAGGCCCATCACGAGGGGGTGGCCGAGCACCGGAGGCAACAGTCGGGCGCCTTGGTTGCCGAGGAGGGGGCATAGCTCTGCTGAGGCCAGAAAGTTGCCGCCTCGTTTCGAGCTTGGACAGTCCGGTCCAATGCCTCCAAGGCAGCCGAACCAAACAACTGCCCTGGTTCCACAGGCACACTGCGGAGGGTCCTGCGGCACGCCTCCGTCAGGGGAGATTGAGCAAGCCAAATCTGCCGGCGAGCCTGAATCAGAAAGGACATAACACGTCCAAGCTCCCTCGTCATCAATGCAAAAGCCTGCAGTGCCGCATCACTAAAATCAGCAGCTGTCGCAGCACCATCACCCTCCTGGAGGGAGGCAGAGAGGGCAAAGAGCAAGTGTGCTAAAGAATTGCCCAGTCGACCAGCCCGCGCACCAGAGCTGTACGCCTTGGTGATAAAGTCATCAGTCACACGGCACTGGGGTCTTGGACACCTAACATCTTGCCGTAGGGTCTCCTCAGGTGAAACAATGATAGAAGCCACAGCCGGTTCATCAGCAGGCATGCGATCCAAACCAGCTGTTGCTGCATTGTGCATAGCGGCTAAAATCCGGCCATCTGATGAGAGCCTGGACAAAGCACTTGGATCCCTCCAACAGGCATGCAACTCTCTGAGATACTCCACAGAGGGGGGTACAGCAAAGGGCGTAGGGGCATGCCTGCATCTAAAGAAAGCACTACCAAAGCCAGGCTGGTCAGGTTTTGGAAGTTCCAGCCGCAAACGATCCAGAGCTCTACGCATAACATCTTGCATGGAGCTATTGGTACAGTCACTACCAAGGCTTTGTGTGGAAGTATATGAACCATCCTCAGAAACACGCGAGGACGGTGCATCCTCCTCATCCCGGAAATGAGAGGCAGAGGCCGCCAGCGAGAGCACATCATCCTCCGGGGTCAGAAGGTGTGTCCACACGAGGAGCCTGCAGTAAAGACTTCATCGCTTCCAATTCTGCGGACAACTGCTCCACTTTAGATGCCAGACCCTGATCGGATCTGGACTTCTTTTTGGGAGGAACTCTCGTAATCGGAGACTCAGGAAGGCGTTTTGAACGCCTCGGAAGAGGCAACGGTACCTGCCCCGATGGTGGGAGATCGCCACCACCTGCATGATTTAGCTGTCCCATCCTTGCCACCCTGACAGCAAGAGGCATGTAACTGCAGTTCATGCATGGATTATCTGATAATGCTTCCTTCAAGTGGTCAGGGCCAAGGCATGCTGGACAAAGGTCGTGGCCATCATCAACCTGAAGCGTGGACCCACAGGCTACACAACAATGAGAGCCATCCATCAATCTGGTGTGAGCGGTCGATCACAACCAGTATAGATGGAGAGAATCGAGACAGCTCGACAGCGGTCAATTGGTAAGCAGAGAAAACCAAGGTGGGAGAGGGGGCGGGAACGCAACCTTCACCGACCAAGGTACACAATATGAAAACACCTGCTAATTATGACAGGTAGTATGTGGTCCGCAAAAGCCAAAACTGGGAGTGGGGGCACGAATGCTGCCTTCACCAGTTAGGGCCCAGATAATCAAAAGCGACCAAAAATTAAAATAACAGTACAGAAGAGAGCGCGAGAACGCGGCCACAAAAAATTACAAATCAAAATGGCTAACAACGTTAGCAAATGCCCATCTACAGGGTAGCTCTGATAGCACAAAACGTAAATGATCCGACAGGAGAGGGTGCGTGAACGCGACCTTCACCAGAGGTGTAAAAAAACAAAAAAACAAAAAATACTATATCGCTAGCAGTAGAAACCTACAGTGTACTGCTAATAATACAATGTACCCGATGGGAGAAGGTGCGCAAACGAAGCCTTCACCAACAAGAGCAGAGTAGCATAAACTCAAGCCAAGTGTTAGGAGATGGTGCGCGAACGCAGCCTTCACTAAAGAACAGAGTACTGTAAACTCGAAGCCAAGTGTTAGGAGAGGGTGCGCGAACGCTACCATCACAAACAAAAGGATTCGTTAAATATATTGAAAGTGGTACCTTCAATCCTCCAGCAAACCGTACACTGTTGCAGCCCTCGAAGGGCGAAAAGCCGCTGCTCTGACCGAGACGGTGAAAGGGCATCCGGCGACAGAAAACACAAGCTCTAGGTTATGGCTAATGCCATGTAGATCGAACCACACGCGAGAAGAAAAGAGGAACAGAGTCACGGATGACGGGGGACTATATTGTCTCCGGGGCGTCATCCTGGGTCACAGGTGTGACTCATTTGGTATCACTACTCGAACAGCGCATGTGCAAAGGGAACATTCAGTGCTTTCAGCACCGCCCTCTGGCGGTCAGGAGGGATGAAATAGAATTTAATTTTTACATATAAAGATCAAAAATCTTCAGCTAACTCTCTCACTTCTTCTGTTTTTGTCCCATATAAATCCATCTAAATAAAAAAGTCTAATACACATTTTGGTTGACTAAGATTCCATTAAGTGATTACAGCCTAGTGTTGACACATTTTTCATTTTTCTCCAACCCCTTCAGATCCATGCATTTGGTGAGTGTCTTGTCATATTTGAATGAATTTGGACAATTGCAATTAAGTTTGTTGTTTAAGTAGTTAAATGTGTTGAAGCAAAGGGCAGACCTACAGCCTGCGTGTCCATTATTTGCAGAAATGTGTTTTATAACATAAACTATATATAATATTTTGAAACTCAAACTGTACTTTTACACTTTTATAATCACTTACGTTTTTAGATATACTTCAATAGGACTTTAGTAAATAGACCTTATTACAATGATTGAGTTTGACAGAGATGACAAGTATTAAATTCACTTGTGTTTTAGAATCTGTTCCTTACTCTACAGAGATGTATAATTCTCAGAATGTTGTGTCCAACTCTCAAGTATCATCGATCAAAATGTGTTATGGTGACAGGTGTATGGTTATGGACCCCGTCTTAACAAACAGTAACTTGGCCGATATATTGGGCTGATATTTGCACTTTTTAACACATGGGTTATGGGTCTTAAATCTCCAGCACTGGACAGTTATTTAGTTTTGGTCAACCAGCTGCCTAAAGAGTATGCAAAATGATTTGTCTGAACACTTTAATTCAGAGAGAAAACTGCACACTACACTGATGTCACTGATGTCACTGATGAAAATAATCAAAATTGACCCTATATATCGGTAGACCTTATGAGCCATTGGTTGCTCTGAGTTCTTAACAATTGGTATTGGCCATGAAAAAACATATGGGTCATTCTCTAATGTGTAGACTTATTTGGGGAAAAAGAGGTTTTGTTTGAATGAAAATGCCTGTTCTGTTCCTCAGGTCTACACCGCATCCAACCCCAACGGGACCACCGCAGGGAAAACCTTTAAAGTGCACCTCCAGCTCTGGGACACCGCGGGACAGGAGAGGTGAGACACACACACACACACACACGCACACGCACACACACACACACACACACACACACACACACACACACACACACACATACACATACACATACACACACACACACACACACACACACACACACACAAATACACACAATCTATATTTTCACTCACACATCTGTTTATATTTTGGAACAGTGTTTTGTAATTTGACATGATACTAACATTTCAAACTCTATTTCGATGCTAGGAAATAGACTTGATACTCTATACCGATTTTGATACAACAATGAAGAAAAATATAATAACATATTATTATATATTATAACAATATAATTTCTTTATATTATGAGATCTTATACTAGTTCTGATAAAGTTCAAGATCATTCTGGAACTGTTCAGAAGGTCAAATTTGATCCTTCTTCGAATCTTTCGATTCTAGTTTTAGTATCGATTTAATGCCTGATTTTCAATACATTTGACAACTGTAGTCTTTTGGTCAGGCAAAAGCATTCATGAGCACAACTGTGGGGTCTATTGAAAGTGGGGTCTATTGTATAAAAAAAAACACAGGCTTTGTGCCTGTGTAATCATGTATGACTAGAACAGGTAAAACTAAAAGCTGTGCCTTTCGGATTCAAACTTTGAGTGATATGGGAAATGTCCAAATGTGTAGACAGTCGGGGAGTGAGCTAGTCTATAAAACCAGTGTCTTTTGTCTCATTTGCTTCTGTAATCTATCAACACACTTTATATGGATAAAGGTGGCAAACATGTATTGAAGTGAAATGAGTAAGCTTAGTTAAGTTTTTAGATTTTTTAGAAATTTAATGTTTTAAAAAGCGGGACCATGCTTGGCATAAATACAGATTATCTAAGGACCCTACTGACTGGGAAGAATACCGGCTTCTTAGGAACAGCTGTAAAACACAAACACGGAATGCACAAGCTAACTACTATAAGGAAGTGTTAGGTCAAAATTGGAAAAATCCCAGACAGTTTTGGAAACATCTAGACCATCTTCTCAATAGATCAAATGATGACTCAATCAATCATATTATTGTTAATGATAAAGGTACTTCAGATCCTCTGACAATATCTGAGGCTTTTAACACATATTTCTCTTTGATTAGCAGCGCAGAGCACTCAGATTATTCAGTCTCCTTATCCCCATTGAATCAAACTGAAGCATCTTTTTCTTTTACTAGAATTCAACCGTCTGATGTACATCAAGCTATTTCTGAAATAAAAATTGGAAGTTCTGGCCCAGATGGTTTAGAAGCCAAATTTCTTAAGATGGGATCTAGTATACTTGTATATCCACTATCAGATCTGTACAATATGTCCTTAGATACAAGCACCATCCCGATGATTTGGAAAACAGCAAGAGTACCTCCGATATTCAAGGGAGGCAATAACACTGATTTAAGCAATTGCAGGCCTATTTCCATTATCTGTACTGTTGCCAAAATATTTGAAAAAAATATTTTCCACAATTATATAAATATCTCAATCAATTCAGCATCTTATCTCCGTATCAATCAGGGTTCCGTTCTGGTTACTCTACAACAACAGCTTTAGTAAAACTGACCAACGATGCATTCTCCTCCTTTGATCAAAACCAGTGTACAGGTGCAATATTTATTGATCTTTCAAAAGCTTTTGATTTAGTTGACCACTATCTACTGTTGGACAAACTCGCATCCATAGGTCTTAATAGAAATGCTCTTTTGTGGTTCAGTGCTTACCTCCATAACAGACATCAGTTTGTTGTATTTAAAGATGCACAATCTAGTCAGTGCATCATGGGAAAAGGTGTACCATAGGGTTCTACTCTTGGTCCCTTGTTATTTTCTATTTTTATTAATGACTTGTCTCAAGTGTGCACAAACTGTCAAGTTCATTTATACGCAGATGATACTGTTCTCTATTTTTCAAGCTCCAACATATCTCTACTCCAAAACAATCTACAGATTGATTTCAATTCAGTCCAAAATTGGCTTAAAATGAATTTTCTAAAACTTAATATGAAAAAATCTGTGTGTATGCTTTTTGGCACTCGTCATTTACTCCAGTCTTCTGATCTCAACATATATTTTTTCAATGGCGCCCCAATGACCAAGGAAACCTCTGTCAAATATTTGGGAGTGTGGGTGGATCCAGAATTAACCTTCAAACCCCACACTGATTATATAATAAAACGAACATATTCCTGTTTAATGCCTCTGTATAGATCAGCAAACTGTTTCACTCAAGAAATAAGAAAGAGGATAATCTCCCAGCTTATCCTGCCTATCATTGATTATGCTGACATAGTTTATCAGAACACCTACAACATACATCTCAAACCATTAAATGTACTGTTCAGTACATTATGTAGATTCATTTTAAAATGTCCATATAGAACTCATCACTGTGAGTTATATGATCAGCTTGACTGGTTGCAGCCTGAAAAAAGAAGACAGTACCACTGGTTTCTGTTTATTTTTAAATGTATTTATTTTGACTTTCCATTATATCTGAAATGTTGTCTTGTCCAGTCTCCTACAAGTTACTCTCTTCGACATTCTCAGTATTTAAACTTTACTGTACCTCCCATCCGTAAGGAGGTGGGTCGGAGGTCCTTTTGCTTTAAGGCCCTCTCAGACTGGAACAATCTGCCTTTATCACTGAGGACTCTAACTATTCTGGGCTTCTTTAGAACGGCTTTGTTAACTTACCTGAAAACTGACTGTTGTCACTGCTGTTGATTCCATAACACTGTGTTTACGTTAATGACTGTATGAGATGAACCTATGGGGGTGGGGAGGGATGTGAGCAAAATTGTCCTGTTACTTGTATTGTTTGTACAGTCCCTGACAAAAGTCTTGTCGCTTATCCATTTTGTAGAAACAAAAGCTTATAACCTGACTTTAAATTAATCGATTGGTTTTAGAAATGTCTCATATGAAAGCTAAAACCCTCCCAAATTATGCTCAATATACTAAAATAAATTTGCTTCACTGAAGAAAGATTGATCATTTAATGAACACAGAAAGGTCAGATTTTGTCAAGACAAAAGTCTTGTCGCCTTGTCATATGATGCACCCAATCCTAGATTACAGCCTCACCTGTGATCAGTTACTGATCAATCAATTAGTGGATGTGTATAAAAAGAACCCCAGCACACCAGACCTTCACATCAACTGCAACTTGACCTCTGACAACATGCCTAAGATCCACCCTGAGACCAAAGCGTTAATTATCAAGAGGCTGAAGACCAGATCCACTGCTGAGGTGGCTGACACCTTCAATGTGTCTCAGCGTCAAGTACAAAGAATAAGAAAAAGATCTGAAAAGACTGGAGATGTTTTTGACAAGCCCAGGTCCGGCAGACCCCGCAAGACAACTGCTCGGGAGGACCGTTTGTTGATTCGAAAATCCAAGGCCAGCCCCTTTTCTACTGCAGCAGAGCTCCACCAGGCCTGGTCACCTCAAGTCCCTGTGTCAACCAGAACAGTTTGTAGAATTCTGTCTCGAAATGGCCTCCATGGTCGAATCAGTGCACAGAAACCAGCACTAAACAAAAGGCAATTAAAAAACCGTGTGGCATTTGCCAAGGCCCACAGCCTGCTAAAAGGATGGACACTGGAAAAGTGGCAGAAGGTGGATTTCTCAGATGAATCCTCGGTTGAATTACATCACAGCCGCCGCAAATATTGCAGGAGACCTACTGGAGCCCGCATGGATCCAAGATTCACCCAGAAAACAGTTAAGTTTGGTGGCGGAAAAATCATGGTCTGGGGTTACATCCAGTATGGGGGTGTGCGAGACATTTGCAGGGTGGAAGGCAATATCAATAGCCTAAAATATCAAGAAGTATTAGCTACCTCTTACATTCCCAACCATAAAAGGGGTCAAATTTTGCAGCAGGATGGTGCTCCATCACATACTTCTATCTCTACATCAAAGTTCCTCAAGGCGAAGAAGATCAAGGTGCTCCAGGACTGGCCAGCCCAGTCACCAGACATGAACATCATTGAGCATGTCTGGGGTAGAATGAAAGAGGAAGCATGGAAGGCAAAACCAAAGAATCTTGATGAACTCTGGGAGGCATGTAAGACTGCTTTCTTTGTATTCCTGATGACTTCATCAACAAATTGTATGAATCATTGTCGAACCGCATGGATGCAGTCCTTCAAGCTCATGGAAGTCATACAAGATATTAAATATGGATCTCACAGCACCATTACTTAATTCACTGACGTTATGCAACATATTTTTGTATTTGAAGTAAATTATTTGTTCAATTTTCTGTAGGCGACAAGACTTTTGTCTTGCCAAAATCTGACCTTTCTGTGTTCATTAAATGATCAATCTTTCTTCAGTGAAGCAAATTTATTTTAGTATATTGAGCATAATTTGGGAGGGTTTTAGCTTTCATATGAGACATTTCTAAAACCAATCGATTAATTTAAAGTCAGGTTATAAGCTTTTGTTTCTACAAAATGGATAAGCGACAAGACTTTTGTCAGGGACTGTATCTATGTATGCATGTGTATGTATGTATTATCATCTTCTTGGTCCCCCTTGAAAACGAGATGCTGCATCTCAAGGGGCTTTCCATAAATAATTTCAAATTCAAATTGCTGGTCTCATACCGAGGTTGATGAGAATGACAGCCCCCTGTGGAGTGAGCAGTAGGTAAAAGAGCACTTCAGAGAGTGTGTGTGTGTTGTATTCTTTAGGGCTATACTCAAAATATTAATACATATTGTATTGTTTTGTACTGTATCAATATCAGTACATGTGTACTGTGATCCTTTTGTGGTTATCCATGTATCAGGACATGTATCATATCAAGCTACAGGTATTGGGGCTGCGCTGTAGTGTTTCCCCGAGACCGCCATGACATCCCGGCGGAGCTGCTACGGAAGACGCGCAGGGGCCGACGTGCTGGACGCAAACTCCGGGAAAAGAAGAGACGCTTCAGACCTGTGCTCCCCTCTGTCATCGCGGGAAACGTGCGGTCTATTTCGAACAAGATGGACGAATTAGCGGCGCTCACGCGATATCAGCGGGAATACAGAGACAGTAGCATCATGCTTTTCACGGAGTCCTGGTTGACCCCGCAAATCCCGGATTCAGCTATTGCTATGGACAACTTTCACCTGCTGCGCGCAGACAGGACGGCAGAGAGTGGTAAGAAGAAAGGAGGAGGTCTGGCTCTGTTTGTGAATGAGAAGTGGTGCAAAGCTGGACACTGTACAGTGAAGGAACAGCTGTGTAACAGAGACATTGAGCTGCTGGCTGTTAGCATGAGGCCATATTATCTGCCCCGGGAGTTCTCACATGTGATTGTGATCGCTGTCTATGTTCCTCCCTCTGCTAATGCTGAGACAGCATGTGACACACTGCACTCCTGTACTAGCACACTACAAACAAAGCATCCGCAGGCTCTCTTCCTGATTTCTGGAGACTTCAACCATGCATCTCCTGCACCTGTTCTGCCTACATACACCCAGTATGTTACCTGCCCCACAAGAGACAATAAAACACTGGATTTATTTTTTGCCAACGCCAAGGAGGCTTATTCTTCATCCCCACTGCCTCCCCTGGGTAGAGCTGACCACAACATTGTCCATCTGCGGCCTGTGTACCAGCCTATTGTGCACAAACAGCCTGTGGTGCCCCGTGTGGTGAAGAAGTGGACTGCTGAGAGTGAGGAGGCTCTGAGAGACTGTTTTGACACCACAGTGTGGACAGAGCTCTGTGACCCACATGGGGAGGACATCAATGCAGTGACAGAGTGCATCACGGACTACATCAACTTTTGTTTTGAAAACATCGTCCCCTCCCAGACGGTGCGGTGTTTTTCAAACAACAAGCCGTGGATTAACCCTGACATAAAAGCTCTGCTGAAGGAGAAGAAGAGAGCTTTTAGGTCAGGGACCAAGGAGGAGCTGAAGGCTGCACAGAAGGAGCAGCCAAGCCAGCCAAAAGAGAAGGATGGAGCAACAGCTGCAGCAGAAGAACATCCAGGGGGTGTGGAGAAGCCTCAAGACGATCTCAGGCTTCAAAGCGCCTCCTGCCCAGACGGAGGGGGATCTGCGGTGGGTAAACGAGCTCAATTCTCACTTCCTGAGATTTGATCAATCACCCACCACTCCCCCCACCCAGCTGCCAGCTCTCACCTCCCCAGCTGGACAATGGGGAACTCCTGCACCTCTTCACACCTCTGCCTCTGCTCTTCAGCCCACCACTACACATGGACTCACCCATCCCCCCAGCCTGCCACTGTCATTTTCTACAGCCCAGGTGAGACTGGAGCTCAAGAAGATCAGACCCAGGAAGGCAGCAGGACCAGACGGCATCAGCTCCAGGCTCCTTAAGTCCTGTGCAGACGAACTGTGCAGAGTTATGGAGCATGTCTTCAACATGAGCCTTAAGCTGAGGGTGGTACCACAACTCTGGAAGACCTCCTGCGTGGTACCAGTGCCTAAGACACCGCAAGCTAAAGACCCCAGCAGCTTCAGGCCGGTGGCTCTAACATCGCACCTGATGAAGACACTGGAGAGACTGGTCCTTGGCCACCTCCGCTCCACCGTGAGCTCAGCGATGGACCCGCTGCAGTTTGCATACCGGCCTGGCATCGGAGTGGAGGACGCCGTCATCTACCTGCTGCACCGCTCACTGTCTCACCTGGAGAACCCCGGCAGCACTGTGAGGATTCTCTTCTTTGACTTCTCCAGTGCTTTCAACACCATCCAGCCACTGCTCCTGAGGGACAAACTGGAGACTGCCGGTGTGGACTGTGACCTGGCAGACTGGATCCTGGACTACCTCACAAACCGGCCCCAGTTTGTGAGAGCCAAGAACTGCGTGTCTGACCTACTGACCTGCAGTGTGGGGGCGCCCCAGGGCACGGTCCTCGCGCCCTTTCTTTTCACACTTTACACTGCAGACTTCAGACACAACACGGACAGCTGCATCCTGCAGAAGTTCTCTGATGACTCTGCCATCATTGGCTTCATTAAGGATGATGACGAAGTGGAGTACAGAGGACTAGCGCAGGACTTTGTGGACTGGTGTCAGCAGAACCACCTCATCATCAATGCAGGGAAGACCAAGGAGATGGTGGTGGACTTCCGCAGACGCCACTCTACTGTCACCTCAGTGAACATCCAGGGAAGGGACATTGAGAGAGTGGACTCTTACAAGTACCTGGGTGTGCATCTGAACAACAAACTGGACTGGACTCACAACACAGATGCACTGTACAGGAAGGGCCAGAGTCGGCTCTATCTCCTGAGGAGACTCAGGTCTTTTGGAGTGAGGGGGCCACTCCTGAAGACCTTCTATGACTCTGTGGTGGCATCAGCCATCCTGTACGGTGTGGTCTGCTGGAGCAGCAGCATCACAGAGAGGGAGAGGAAGAAGCTGGACAAGGTCATCAAGAAGTCCAGCTTCGTCCTGGGCTGTCCTCTGGACTCAGTGCAGCAGGTGGGGGACAAGAGGGTCCTGCCTAAGGTCATCTCTATGCTGGACCATGAGTGTCACCCCCTGCAGGACGCCCTGTCTGCTCTGGAGAGCAGCTTCAGTGACAGACTGATTCACCCTCGCTGTGTGAAGGAGAGGTTTCGCAGGTCTTTCCTTCCTGCTGCTGTTAGACTGTACAATGAACACTGTTAACACTGAACATGTGTCATTCAACTGTATCTATGTGCAATACTGAAGACCTCTGGTACAATTCACTCATGTCACTTTACTGATATTTATCCTGCCTGTACATAAACATAGTCATTACTGTAAATAACATAATATACTGAAGTCACTTTACTGAGATTTACTCTGTTCATATGCTGCACTGTTACTTTTATTGTACATAATAGTATTTTTTGGTATTTTATATTTTGTATTTTATATTTTTGCTCCACCAAAACAAAATTAGAGTCTATCTTTAAGTCTATTTCTAAATTATTCTTTTTTTAGCCATTATCTATTATCTTGTTTTATTGCATGTTCCATTTTCCTGCTGTTCTTGAACTGTGCGTTGCAACACTGGAATTTCCCCACTGTGGGACTAATAAAGGTATATCTTATCTTATCTTATCTTATCTTATCTTATTGTTTCCTGGACCCTGTATGGATATATTGTGTTGTGGGGCAGCTGGCAATACACAGCCCAAGTATTCATCACATTGTAAGGATTGAAAGCTGTATGTATACAGTGTAAACACTCACTCACTCACTCTCTTACTCTCAAAAAAAGTCCTTGTCAATCCCTCAATATTAGATCAACAGTATAGTTATAAAATAAGATATGGGTTAATATACGTTAGTGTTCCTTTCACCTAAACCCTAATCCTAACTTTTCTGGTGGGGAATCCAACATCTGGTCATTTCCATGGCGATGTTACTGCTTTGCCTGGAATGTTCCACAATAAGGCATTAAACCTTATCGGGCATTCATTCAATTACACATTGCTCAAAATACCTCGAAAGTACACACATTCTAACTGTGAGAGGGCATGGCGGACCAGTGACATAGAGCACTTTTTAGGTTGGACAAGAAGTCATTATGATCAGGATCAGTCTTAAGACAAACAAACTTTATTGATCCACAAGGGAAATTATTTTGGTTAAAAAAAAAACAAAAAAAACTCAGGAGCTATTGAACCCAGCTGCAACTCTCTCAGGCGCTCAGGATGTGAAAGTCTTGGGGAAATGTATGTAATTCATATGTGTGTGTTTGACCAAATCACCAGTACAGTATCCATATTGTCAGTGAGTGCGTGGTCAGTGAGTGTGTGTCTCTTGTGCAGGTTCCGAAGCCTAACCACTGCCTTCTTCAGAGACGCCATGGGTTTCCTGCTCATGTTTGACCTCACCAGCCAGCAGAGCTTCCTCAACGTCCGCAACTGGATGAGTATGTTCTACACAACCATACCTCATGCATTTCCCGTACCCCACATACATGCCCACTGCTCTGGTCTTATTTGGTGCAGATTAAAAAAAATATATATATATTGCTCCCTACTCTGAACTCCAGCTGTTTATCACTTTGTTGTGATAACGTGTGGTGATATACCATAAATGGGCAGTTGGAAATCAGCCACTGCGGTTGTCAACTAGAAGTCAGTGTTCCTTCTGTTTTTATATTTTAAAGGTGCACAATGTAAATTTTCTGGTGGTGGGTCTGCTATTTGCTTGTCTCCAAAGACATGTTCTGGCAGGCCCACAGGAGGAGTTGTGTGATGCATGGCTCATTGTGTGTGTTGTGTCAGAATAAGCACACTAGGATAGGTCATGTGATTGGGCTCATGTTTGCTGTTCCAGGTCAGCTGCAGGCCAATGCCTACTGTGAAAACCCGGACATCGTGTTGATAGGAAACAAAGCGGACCTGGCAGATCAGAGGGAGGTCCAGGAGAAACAGGCGAAGGAGCTGGCCGATAAGTATGGGTAGGTCCTCTGCTCTGCTCACACTGCTCTTCTCACACTGCTCTGTGCAAACTGCTCACTCTGCTGTGGTCACTCTGCTCTGCTCACACTGCTCTACTCACACTGCTTTGCTCTGCATGCTCTGTTCACTTTGCCCACTCTGCTTTGATGCATACGCCACGATACATTTTCTTACAGAAAGTCATGTAATTGGTACAGTCAGTGTAAATATACACAGACCCTGCCTGTATTCAGTTAAGGCCAAGCAGTGTCTTTCCCCTCTGTCTTTCTATAATATCCTTATAAATACACAAATATTTCAAAAATGTTTGTTAACACTAGGAATAAGTCAATGAAATAAACACTTGATTTTAGCTGTTCTCAAAACATTGATCTTAATTGTGATTTTTAGATTTTACTGGAAAATTGTTGACCCCATAATAGTTTTTCATTGTATCTACAGATATATTACATTACCACAGATACTACACTAAAATACTATTTGGAGGCTAGAAAACTGTATTTTCAATTTTTGTTTCAATAAAATAACTGACATTACTCTAGAAATTTTAAAAGTAATATCATTAGTCATTAGATCTGTCAGTTTTGGAAATTTGAGCACCCTGATTATGACCAGAACTGAAGAAGCAGCTTGGATGAGCTGCAAAACGTATTCAACCAAATAAACTTTTGTCCAGTTGACAAACTGAATTTCTCCTTTTGCCACCATTTTAAAGGTTCTGCTGCACAAAGTAAAGCATGTTTGTCCCTTCCAGGATCCCATATTTCGAGACAAGTGCTGCCACCGGGGTGGAGGTGGACAAAGCGGTTATCACGCTGCTGGACCTGGTCATGAAGAGGATGGAGCAGTGCGTGGACAAACCTCCCGCCGAATCAGCCAATGGGACGGAAGCGGCCAAGCTTGGCACCCCACAGACCAATGAGAAGAAGTGCGCATGTTAGACAGCATCAAGAAGTGACCAATCAGCTGCTCCCCACCCCACCCTGGACCCGCCTACTTTCCATTTAGCCTTGGTGCATGTTTGTTTGTCCTTTGTCATAACGCAGTCCCCAGTCATGATTTATTTTTTACAACTAGTACTATAAAGATCCAGTTATATGCACAAATGGTTAACATCGCAACATTCTAATAAACCAGATATTTAACACTGAGCTGGTGGACAGATATCAATTGTATAATAGAATTTATCTAAAAAACTAAAAATGCTGCTTGACATAGTTTATGATTAATATCTCTGTAATGACTGGGCCTATCTGTGAGCCACAACTGCCCCAAACCTTACACTAGTATTAAAACTGGTAACATTATTCAAATGCCAATATTTTGTATGCCTGTTCAACAAATAGGGTTCAACATTTGAGTATTTTAAGTTTGCACATTTCTTTAAAAAACTTTGAGTATCCCATAGAGTTATATACCAAATTAAATTATGACAGCAAATTTTAAAAAAGCTGTGATTATAATATTTTCAGTCTTTCAAATTGATTTTGGACTGAATTAATTTAAAACCACTTCCTGGATTACCACCAGCCTGAATATGCAAGATTGCTTAAAACAATAAAACTATAATAAAGTAAAAGTAAAGTAAGGAAAGTATTGAAATACACCTTGGAGTAAATAAGTAAATGTATTTTACACAGATTTTGAGAACTACTTCAGGGTCAAATGTAGTGATATTGATACAGAATTGTGCTAATGCTGGGACTGACCTCAAAAGATGTAGGCAGGATTTTAACCATAGATTCATTAACATAAACAAAAAATAACCCCCATAGCTATTTCGGGAAATAAAAAAAATACTTGTACTGTGTACTCTTCAGAACAGCTAAAAATGTAATGAAGTAAAGACACTCTGCTAAATTTAATACCTAAAAATTATATTACTACACTCCTAAAGGTGCATTATGACTTTTCTGGTGGAGGGTCCGCCACTTACTCATCTCCGTGGAGATATTGCGTTACCTGGAATGTACAACAGTATGGCATTAAACTCTTACATCTCAATAGAGACAAACAGGTGAAGTCAGTTACTGGTCAGATCTGTGGTTAAATGACCCTCCTGACCATGAGAATGCATGTTTTTTTCTAGATTTTTTTTTTTTTTTTTTTTTTTTTTTTTTTAAGAAATGAAGACTTCTGTAATAGAAAAAAAATCAAAATACTCAAAAAGAGTTCTGCAGAATAAGCCCCAGTAACACTCTAGTATGATCTAAGCCAGGACTGAACAGCCACTGCAAACTCACTCAAGCAGGGCTAAATCAAGTGATACACATTTCAAATCTCATTTAAGAATCCATCATTTGACTTAAGCTTCAGGGCCCTCTTGTATCGTGCTTTAGAAAGTGTCCTGTTTTGTTGAGTGACATAGCGTCCTCTACTGGACACACTGGGAACATACAGTAGTTGCCACACTTAATAAGCAAAACTTATTTAATTTCATATTCTTGTTTGTTCAACATATTAAGCTTCACCCGTAAATAATTGTCCAATCTGAACCTAAACATATTTTATTTAATTTGATCCACTTAATCACCCATAGAGTTAGTATAGCAAAAGGAGAAATTTAATTTGTCAACTGGACAGAGTTTATTTGGTTGAATACGTTTCGCAGCTCATCCAAGCTGCTTCTTCAGTTCTGGTCAGATGCTGGTGGACACTGCTTTATATCTGCTTGAAGGGAGGAGCTTAATTACAATAAAAATTACTCTGAGACAACACAATATCTGTTTTTTGATTCACACCACCCACTTGAGCACAAACTTGGAGTCATTACAACACAGGGACCAAGTGGTTCCTACAAGCACAGAGGGAAAGGAGAAAGAAGAACAACACGTGCAGAAAGACCTCTCTGTTTGTGGATATCCTAAATGGGCTTTCAATAAAACGAAGAGAGCCAAGAAACAGGACAACAGAGAACCAGAACCCAGGAGAAAGGGTGTAACTATTCCTTACCTGGCTGGTGTTTCCGAAAAACTACAGAGGATCTTCAGACAACATGACATCCCAGTCTATTTCAAACCCACAAACACTTTAAGACAAAAACTGGTCCATCCTAAGGACAAAACACCGAGCCACAAACAAAGCAATGTGGTTTACTCCATTCAGTGTAGTGAAGACTGCAGTGAGCGCTACATTGGAGAAACAAAACAGCCACTTTTCAAACAAATGTATCAACACAGACGGGAAAACCAGGGTGGGCCGCAATCTGCCGTACATCTCCACCTAAAAGCCATGGGCCACTCCTTTGAGGACAGCGAGGTCCAGATCTTTGCCAGAGAAAAGAACTGGTTTGAGAGGTGAGTTAAAGAGGCTATTTTTGTCAAGAAAGAGAATCCTTCCTTGAACAGAAATGGAGGTCTCAGACATCATTTGTCTCCATCTATAACTCTATCCTCAAACCTAAATCAAAACAAACAGAGAAAACAATGGGACTAGCCAGGACATGTCCAGAGGTGTGAAAACACCATCATGGCCCTGAATGGATATGCTAACTACTCCCCCACTCCCACTCCATATTGAATAGACACACCTAACTAACAGAAACTGTAATCACTCCATATTGAATAGACTCACCTGACTAACAGAAACTGTAAACAAATATGTGTTGTCTCAGAGTATTTTTTATTGCAATTAAGCTCCTCCCTTCAAGCAGATATAAAGCAGTGTCTGCCAGCATCTGACCAGAACTGAAGAAGCAGCTTGGATGAGCTGCGAAACGTATTCAACCAAATAAACTCTGTCCAGTTGACAAATTAAATTTCTCCTTTTGCTATGGATTCTACCTGGATGACTGAGGGATTCTACACGCATAGAGTTAGCAGTTATCTCCAAATTCATTTTTCTCATAGGGAATAAGGACCCCTTACCAGCAGCACCTACATACACCAAACCTTGCGAGACTGAATCGTACAGAAGGATTGGCTTATCTAATTCAAAGCCGGATTTACTAAAGTTTTAATTCTTCCAAAAATTAGGGCAAGTTTAAATTTTTGCGAGAATTTTTATATGAAAAAGTTGTAATATCCTACATATATTCCCACTCCCTTACATTTATATGTGTAAACTACAGAATAAGTTTAATATTTTTTCCTATTCACTGACAGTGTGAAATATTTTTACCGTTATATGAAGACTTACATTTTGTGAAGTTGCCAAAGTTTGCAAAATCTGCTTCCGGGACCAGTCTGTATCTTAAATATTTTCCAAGAGGGATAGAGAGTCATACATACAGATCCAGGCTGTTAATACTCACTATGAAATCATTTTTCCAACCGCCACAGTCCATAAAGTTTACAAAATGACATTCCAAGAGGTTGGACCAGCCAAACCTTTGTAGAACAGTTCTGTTTTGTCTTGAATGTCCCAGAGTGATGACCTCATATATGTATTCTGTAACACTGTATTATTCTTATTTTTGGAAATGTGTGGTTTGATGCCTGGCCTTAAAATGCTTTCAACGTTTACACTGTAGCTGCAGCATGGTGTGTATATATGTGTGTGTGTGTGTGTGTGTGTGCGCGCGCGTGTGTGTGTGCGTGCGTGCATGCGTGCGTGCGCGCGCATGGAGAAGGTGCATAATAAATGTCTTCTGAACTGCCTCGAATTTTGGTTGTGTTCTTTGTCCAGTGGCAATTGTTTTAATATCTCCTGTGAGTTTAAAAAGCTTTATGTTGACAATATGAAATGATTTGAACATTTGTGTTTCTTGCAGTGCATCTTCAGATATAATTTAGTTTGCCACATTTTTGCATCAATCCTTTGACAACAGTTGGTTTTGGGACACTGGTCACTTAGATTTTTGACCAGGCCTTAACCTGAGGTCTACAATGAGGCTGGCTGGTTGTGAACATCTAGTGTTTTGGAATGCTGTAGGAAGGAACAGAAATGGGTATAACATTCTGATCCTTACCAAGGACAACAACTAGGCTTTCTTAGCTGTTTATGCCATATTTCTAACTAGACTATTTAATGTTTAAAGTGTAAAATATGAATAGCAAAAGGAGAAATTGAATTTGTCAACTGGACAGAGTTTATTTGATCAAATACGTTTCGCAGCTCATCCAATCTGCTTCTTCAGTTCTGGTCAGATGCTGGCGGACACTGCTTTATATCTGCTTGAAGGGAGGAGCTTAATTACAATGAAAATTACTCTGAGACAACACATTTGTTTACAGTTTCTGTTAGTCAGGTGAGTCTATTCAATATGGAGTGGGAGTGGGGGAGTAGTCAGTCTGCCCCAGGGCAGCTGTGGCTACAGTAGTATCTTACCATCACCAAGTGTGGAATGAATGAATAATGCCCTGTAAAGCGTCTTTGAGTGTCCTGAAAAGCACTATATAAAACTGATGCATTATTATTATTATTATATCCATTCAGGGCCATGATGGGTGTTTTCACACCTCTGGACACGTCCTGGCTAGTCCCATTGTTTTCTCTGTTTGTTTTGATTTAGGTTTGAAGATAGAGTTATAGATGGGAGACAAATGATGTCTGAGACCCCCATTTCTGTTCAAGGAAGGATGCTCTTTCTTGACAAAAATAGCTTCTTTAACTCCCCTCTCAAACCATTTATTTTCTCTGGCCAAGATCTGGACCTCGCTGTCCTCAAAGGAGTGGCCTGTGGCTTTTAGGTGGAGATGTACGGCAGATTGCGGCCCACCCTGGTTTTCCCGTCTGTGTTGATACATCCTTTTGTGAAGTGGCTGTTTTGTTTCTCCAATGTAGCGCTCACTGCAGTCTTCACTACACTGAATGGAGTAGACCACATTGCTTTGTTTGTGGCTCGGTGTTTTGTCCTTAGGATGGACCAGTTTTTGTCTTAAAGTATTTGTTGTCAAAAACACTGTTGTCTGAAGATCCTCTGTAGTTTTTCGGAAACGCCAGCCAGGTAAGGAATAGTTACACCCTTTCTCCTGGGTTCTGGTTCTCTGTTGTCCTGTTTCTTGGCTCTCTTCGTTTTATTGAAAGCCCATTTAGGATATCCACAAACAGAGAGGGCTTTCTCCACGTGTTGTTCTTCTTTCTCCTTTCCCTCTGTGCTTGTAGGAACCACTTGAGCCCTGTGTTGTAATGTCCGAATGACTCACAGTTTGTGCTGCAGTGGGTGGTGTGAATCAAAAGTGAATCAAAAAGCAGATATTGGTCGGTGTGTGTGGGCTTCCTGAAGACCTCTACCTGGAGTCGCCGGTCTTCTCTTATCGTTACTGCACAATGTAAGAAGGCCAATGTGTTGTCCTTGGCATCTTCACGTGTGAATTTGATGTTCAGATCTACAGAATTGATATGTGCAGTAAAAGGTTCCAAATCTTGAATTTTGATTTTTGAGAAATTATCATCAACAAAGCAATACCAGTGCGTGGGTGGAGTGCCTGGATATGAGGCCAGGGCACTCTGTTCAAATTGTTCCATGTATAAGTTTGCAATGATAGGGGAGACCGGTGAGCCCATTGCACAGCCGTGGATTTGTCTGTAGAAGTTTCCTCTGAACTGGAAATAGGTGGTACTTAAACAAATTTCCAGCAGTTGGCAGATTTGGTAGGGTGAAAGTTTGGTTCTCTCTTCTAGCTTGGTATCCTCCAGTAGTCTCCTCCTTGCTGCCTCCACCGCTACCGATGTAGGGATACAAGTGAAAAGAGAGGTCACATCAAAGGAAACCATAGTCTCATCCCGGTCAAACTGGAGATGCTTGATTTTGTTCACAAATTCGGCTGTGTTCTCAATGTGGTGCTCCGGAGCCAAGATGGTTTTTAGGTGTTTGGCCACATTGTACGTGATGGAGTCTGTGTTTGTGGATCTTTGGGAGGCCATAGATGCCAGGGATGGCGTCACCAGGGTACAGTCTGTAATATAGCTGTCGATCAATGACTTCTTCCTTCTCCAGCTTCTGCAAGCAATCAATGATCTTCTTTTTGTACACATTGGTGGGGTCCCGTTTTAGTAATTTGTAGGTTGTGGTGTCACTGAGTAGGCTGTTAACCTTAGCCTCATAATCAGCTGAGTTCAGGATCACAGTGCATCTCCCTTTGTCAGCTGGGAGGATGTTGATGCTGTGGTCCTTCTCCAGAGCAGCGATGGCCTTCCTTTCCTCCGGTGTTACATTGGAGGGTGGAGGTTTGGCATTGCTCAGTGCAGCTGTTAATTTCAGTCTAAGGTCTCCAGCTTCTGTCTCCATGAGCTTGTTGTTCCTGATGGCGGTTTCTGCTGCTGTGATGTAATCCACCGTGGGGATGTGGTTAGGAGTCACAGAAAAATTCAGTCCTTTGGAAAGTACGTCTTTCTCTGCCTGAGTGAGCACCCGGTTGGAAAGATTTTTCACCCAGCGTTCTTTGTGCAACGCTTGGCTAGGTTTATCCTTCTTCCTTTTGTTACTCAGATCCTTGGGGTTAGTTTGAAGGTGATTTTGGAGTTGTGTAAACTTCCTTATGTGCCGTTCTTTGGTTTTGTTGTGTTGTCTCAACTAACCCGTGGCTATGAAGTCGTTAATCCTTTGAAACATTTCTTTTGGGACTAGCACCGTTATCCTGTTTAATAAATTGTCTATTTCAAATTTTAAGTTTTCAATGTCATAATTGAGACGGCTGATTCTAAGGCTGAGCATCCCTCTCATGTAACGCTGGGTTAACCTGGCTGCCCTATGCCCTGGTTCCGGTGATTTCTTCTGTAAAGTCTTGGGAATAAGTTGGTTCTGTCGACATCTCAGGTTAAAGCGTAAATGATTCCTCTTCTCTGCTAACCCTTTAGTGTCCTTTTCCAGCTTTCTTACCAGTCCAACGATGTATTTGACAAAAATAGCTTCTTTAAGCTATTTTTGTCAAAATAGCTTAAAATTGCTAAGAAAGAGAATCCTTCCTTGAACAGAAATGGAGGTCTCAGACATCATTTGTCTCCCATCTATAACTCTATCCTCAAACCTAAATCAAAACAAACAGAGAAAACAATGGGACTAGCCAGGACATGTCCAGAGGTGTGAAAACACCCATCATGGCCCTGAATGGTTATGCTAACTACTCCCCCACTCCCACTCCATATTGAATAGACTCACCTGACTAACAGAAACTGTAAATAAATATGTGTTGTCTCAGAGTAATTTTCATTGTAATTAGCTCCTCCCTTCAAGCAGATATAAAGCAGTGTCCGCCAGCATCTGACCAGAACTGAAGAAGCATCTTGGATGAGCTGCGAAACGTATCCGATCAAATAAACTCTCTTTTGCTATGGATTCTACCTGGACGACTGAGGGATTCTACACACGTATAAAATATGAAACAATGCAGTAGTTTTAACCATGTAATTTCCCAGAAGAGGACAAAATTTGGAAACAGTTGATTCAAAATGAAGCAAATATTATAACCATAACCACTTCACACTCTTCCACTGGTGCTAGTTTGCGAAGCTCTGTTCTAGAAGCTGAATGGCCTCAGACTTTAAACCATGAGTCAGGAACATGTATTAGTTTTAACCATTAGCCCCGCCTATTCAGTTATTTTTGCCACTGTGAGACTGTGACCAACACAGAACAAAACAGAACTGTCATGTATGGTCTCACAAACACCCTGATGGCAGATCTGCTGGAGGAACTCGCACACATCAGCCCTGAACCTGCCTCTAGGTCTGCTCCCAGGTCTGCCTCTAGGTCAGGTATGTGTGGGCTTTAGTCATTCAAGATATTATTGGTTGAAGGATATGTTGTTGTTGTTGTTGTTGTTGTTGTTGTTGTTGTTGTTGTTGTTGTTGTTGTTGCTGTTTTTTTTTTCTTTCTTTTCCCCTGTGTGGTTTGTCTGGAATGATTCTCAGTATGGTAGTCACATTTTATAACCTGAAATTATTCATTTTACTAAAGAAATAGGGCCTAAGTATTCAAATATTTAAATCTGAATAATTATTTAAAGACTATGACTTTTCAGAGTAACAATAAATTCATTTTTATTGCTAAAAGAATGTAAAATACTTGGTCTGCTGCCAACACTTGCTTCTCTCTATGAAAATATTTTTGCTAAAATATTTTTACTAAAATGTTCCACAGTATGCATAAAACCTTTCATCTTTAGGAGATGAGAAGGTTTGTGTTTCACCAGCTGTGAAGAGAGTCCATGGTTTTGACCCTCTTTTGTCCAGACTCAGACAGCTCCGTTTGCTGTTCCGTCTGCATGGAGCCCAAGAAACCTGCGCTCCACTCCTGTCTGCAGTGTCTGGCCTCCTGCTGCCCCCTGCACCTCCAGCCGCACCAGCAGGCCCCTGCCCTCCAGAAACACACCCTGGTCCAACCCTGCCAGAGCCAGTTACATGTTGCCATTCTGACATACCACCACTTCAACACTGACGTCTAATTGTCGGCGTGGAGGCATTTCCATTTTTTATCAAACGCCCCTCCCCTTTTTTTCCTTGGTCGGAGTGGCGGTACTTTCGCTTTTTTTCCCCCCAACATTCCGCCATTCCGACACACAAGGTAATTATTAAAAATACACTGGCCTACTAGAATGAGCTATATGTATGCAGTATGAAAGCTTTCAGAAATATTTGTGTGCATAGGATAGAAATCTGTACATATTTGGGAAATCTGTCCATATTTGGCTGTAGTTGAGCAAAAAATGTCCAGTTGTACATAAAATGTATTGTATGCATTTTATCAGAATACGAATTGAAAAGTTACGACATCAAGATTTACAATCATGAAATGAAAGTTTGAGATTATGCTTTCTTTCAATTTCTTTGAGCACGAATACGAATTCACAGACGCGACTCTGCTTTCAAAAATACGTCATCACTTCACAGGCTTTATTTGTTGAGCAGAAGAAACATTGAGATGCCGGACTTTTGCGCCGCATATGGACTGAACCAGGACCAAATCAGGGCTGATCCCAGTGTAACCGAGGGAAAAGGCCAATGCTCCCCTTTAAAACTACACAAGGCACGATCTGGCATAAAATACAAATAACCAAAACACAAGTAGTGGCAACTATACAACTTTTATTCACAATGATATTTAAAACAATTATTCTTTTATTCAGTTTCTTTAAAATAGCAACCCAATCCACACCTCCCCCCAAAAAAACCACCTTTAGCTTTCAATAAGTGGAAAAAAACAAAAATAAAGAAAACTAAACTAAAGGTTAATCACTACAAACCAAAATTAGTAACTCAACCCAAACAATGAAAACGCAAAAGAACCCAAAACCAAACCCCACTCTACTGAGCTAAAGTGCTATGTGCTGAGGGGCGAGGATCAGTGCTGAAGGTGCTAATTTTAAGTGCTAAGTTGGTATAAAGTGCTGTTTAGTATTGCACAATGTTCCGGATCGCTACAGGCACAATAAAACACACTAAGTCACTACTATACCATAACCGACACTTAAAGAAGCACTATTAAAACCCTTAAAATGAGAGCAAAGTAACAAAGGATGGGAGCACAATTAAACAACAGGGGCAAAACTGCGGACCAAAAGCACCACATGAGAGGTTGCACACCCTAGCGATCGCACTGGAGGCAAATATATATAAGCATTTACCTTTTATCATCACAACCAGGACTCAACTAGGGCTCAGGGCGCGATCCAGGAGCAGCCGTGACCAAATGTCAACTCCAACCACCACGCACTCGCCGCTTGTGTCTGCAAAAGCCCCGACTGCCAACAACCTGGCGTGCGCACCTTTAGTAAATCTACTAATCATCGGGAGGGCGGGGGGATGGCAGCCGCTCCCGGGTGGTGCGTTCACAGGCCTAGTACTGGGTCAGAAACTCCACTAACCACCTGGTTACACCAGGACTAAAAGTCTAAACCAGGCCTAAAGCAGTATCTTCAACAGTGACGTATTATTGCCAAGAGGGGACGCCATCAAGTGCATTTCTTCAGGGACGACAAGCACAGGGTGACCAGGCGTCCCGATTTACCCGAGACAGTCTCGATTTTGAGAGTCACGTCCCGCGTCCCCGTAAATTTTCCCCAAACCACTGATTAGTCCCAGTTTTGCAGAAGATCCGTCTCGACTGTCCCAATTTTTACAAATGCAACTGTCTTACTTCAGGTCTCAGGAAAAAGCCCCTACAACTATCCTACAGTTTCTGGATGACCGAGTGTGTGAAGCCTTGCTGTGTTTCATGCACAATCAGGTATCACTTTTCAATGACACTATTAAAAAGATGGAGAAAAGGATGCGCCAAGCTGTGTAGACGTGAGTCTTCTAGCTCGCACTGGAAACCTCTTAAAATTCGTATTTTCGTGCTCTTCTGCATCTAAATAGCCTCGAGGGAGTGGGTGATGTCGTTGGACGCCTTTTTTGCACAGGCTGGGACAAGTAAGAAGCGAGAAATGGGAAAACGAGGCCAAAAGGCTAAAGCTAGCAGTAACGACATTGTAGCAAGCAACACCCAAGAGGATGTGGCCGCAGGTGATACCGAGGATGTGGGCCTACCGAAGATCAGCTTGACGAAAATGATTCAATCGTAGATAAAGTGACTGCTAACATATCAAAAATGCTGGACGACAAACTAAAGCCTTTGAACGAGCTCTCTGGGAAATTTGATGTTATAATAGAAAGGATGGACACTGTTGAGCAGAGGGTATCGGATTTAGAGGATGTCGCTACATCAAGCGAGCAGCGTATCAGCGCTCTGGAGGCTCAGCTTCAAAGAGCCATGGAGCGATTGGAGGGATTTGAAAATCAGGACCGAAGGCAGAACGTGAGAATTGTTGGACTAAAGGAGGGTACAGAAGGCCCATCGCCTGTGGACTTTTTTCAAAAGTGGATTCCAGAGGTCCTGGGTCTACAACGGGATCTCGTGATCGATAAAGCACGGCGCACTGGTCCACAGGGGGCGGCAGGGCCGCGCACAGTTCTGGTCCGATTGCACTATCATGCCGATGCGCAAAAGATTCTCCAAGCAGCGAGGGCAAAAGGCACTATCAACATCGCGACAGGTAACGTGTCATTCTATCAAGATTTTACCGCCGTGGTGGCGAAGAGGAGACAGGAATCGGCTAACGCACGCAGAGCGCTCCAAGACGTGGGGATCAGATGTTCGTTTTTATATCCAGCTATCATCAAGATTTTTAACCCCGATGGCTCCAGTCTCCTTCTCAAGACCACTGAAGAGGTGAAGGGCTATGTGAGGAACTTACCTGGAACCAAATGAACAGTAAGGGCAGGCACAAAGGTGCTGCTTCGACATATAAACTATTTATTAATAATTCAGATCACTCGAGGCTTGTTATCTGTATATTGTTGTAGAGCTTATATACAATCCAGTGCGGGGATGTTTTGAAGTTCCCCTGTAGTTGTACTTTAGGGTTTAGGGTACATCTAGTCCGTTATTTTTGGCTTGTTTTTTGTATTTTTGTTTTTTGGTATGATGGGAGGGTTGTTAGTTCCAGGCTGTGTGTTCAGGTTTTGCCTGGAACTACATTTTTGTTTAAGTTTAGTGTTTTTTGTTTGTTTTTACAGACTGGTCTACTATATAGCTGTTAAGTTAAAAAAGAATATAATAATGTGTAATGTTTGGCTAGAATGTTAATCAAGATAAGCACTTGGAATGTAAAGGGGTCCAATAATGTGGTTAAGAAAAGGTCCATTCTAAACTCACTGAAAAAAGATTTAATCCAAATGGCTTTTTTGCAAGAAACTCATCTTACTGATGATGAGCACAGGAAGTATTGCAGAGAATGGGTAGGCCAAATATTTTATTCATCTTACTCTACTAATAAGAGAGGGGTTATAACTCTAATACATAAAAATCTCCCTTTTACTGCTACAGCCATTTTTAAGGACAATGAAGGAAGGTATATTCTTGTCAAAGGGGTTTTGCATGGTGAAAGTATTCTTCTGGGTAATGTTTATGCTCCTAATGTACAGGATGGAGAGTTTTATGTGGCACTACTTGGTCACTTACTGGATATGGAGTGTGATAATGTGGTATTAGCAGGTGATTTTAATTGTGTACTGTGCCCAAAGTTGGATAGACTCCCTCCACAGTCTACTCTCACAAAAAATTCAAAAGCACTCCTACAAATTCTTACAGAGCTAAACCTTGTAGATTCATGGCGACACCAGAATCCACTTTTGAAACATTTTACTTTCCACTCAAACCCTCATTTGTCAGCATCTCGCATAGACTATATTTTTTTATCTAAACACATGATCCAGCTTGTTGAGCAAGTAAATATAGGTGTTATAGGTCTTTCTGATCATGCCCCTGTGTTTTTGAATATGCAACCTTTACGAGCTGTTGAACGCTCTATATCGTGGAGAATGAGTATATTGTCACTTTTAGATGATAAATTTGTAAATTTTCTAACAGAGCAAACAACATTGTTTTTAGAGAGCAATGATACAGAAGGCATTGATTCAAGAATCCTATGGGATTGTTATAAGGCTTATATGAGAGGTATGATTATCTCATATACGGCTCGAAGAAGGAAAGATTAGCAAGTTGAAATTGAAAACAACATTAAGAAACTAGAAAAACACTATTATAAAACACAGTCGTTGGAAGTCCTAAATGAGCTTAAATTGGCTAGAACAGCTTTAAACAATTTAATAATACGCAAAGCTGAAAAGGATATTCTGTTCGCCAAACAAAGAATGTTCGAATGCGCAAACAAGCCTAACCGTTTTCTGGCACGTCTTGCAAGAAATGCCCCTTCAAGTAGTTTTATTACAGCAATCGTTGACTCAAATAATGTAAGGCATGTAGGAAATAGAGAGATCAACTTAAGTTTCAAAGATTTTTACACAAAATTGTACAGTTCTGAAGTTGGCATATTAAAACTCAGCTTAGGTTCCTTTCTAAATGACTTGGAGTTTCCGAAGCTATCTGAGGCCCAAGTTAACTTGTTGGAGTCGCCCATAACGCAGCTTGAGAAAGAGAAAGCAATAACTGCACTTCAGTCTGGGAAGTGTCCTGGGCCTGACGGTTTCCCAGTTGAATTTTTCAAGATTATGAAAGGTAAAATAAGTGGTTTATTACTTAGAGTTTTTAATAGAGCTGTTGAAGATTCTAAACTCCCTGATTCTATGTACCAGGCTAATATTACACTCGTAGCTAAAAAGGGCAAAAATCCAGAATTATGTTCATCATACAGGCCTATTAGCCTTCTTGGTGTTGATAACAAATTATTTTCAAAAATACTGGCTCTTAGGTTGGAGAAAGTGATGTGCTCAATAATAAATTCAGACCAGACCGGTTTTATTAAGGGTCGTAACTCTTATTACAACACCAGACGCCTGTTTAATATAATTTATTATCTTAATTCTAATAAAACTCCGGGAGTGGTAGTTTCTATGGATGCCGAAAAGGCATTTGATAGAATTGAATGGGAATATATGTTTGAAGTAATGGGAAGATTCGGGTTTGGGCCAAATTTTCTGAGCTGGATAAGATTACTTTACAAAGCACCAATAGCTTCTGTCCTAAGTAATAGTTTGTTGTCGCCTTCAATTAAGCTGGGCAGGGGTACTGCTCAAGGCAGTCCCCTGTCGCCATTATTGTTCGCATTGGCCATAGAACCTTTGGCTCTGGCCATTAGACAACATCCAAATATCCATGGGGTGATAATTGGGGAGAAAGAACACAAAATACTGCTTTATGCTGACGATATTCTTTTAACTTTGACTGATCCTTTAAACTCTTTGCCAGCTCTGATAAAATGTATTAGGGAATTTGGTCTTATATCTGGTTATAAAGTGAATTTTGACAAGTCAGTTGCTATGACTCTCGGAGAAACAGGAAACACTGAGCCTATGTATGTTAGGCCCTTTCGCTGGGAGCCGTCAGGTTTTACATATTTGGGAGTTAAAATTACTCCAACTCTGAATCAGATATACAAGGAAAATATCTGTGTTATGATTACAAGTATTCGTGAGATGCTGACAAGGTGGAAGGCTCTTCCAATATCATTTTTGGGTCGAGTTAATCTTATAAAGATGGTGATTCTGCCCAAAATGTTGTATCCCATTGGCATGCTTTTTGTAATTTTAAAATCTGAGGACCTTAAAGTTATCAACAAAGCAATGGCAAACTTTATTTGGGCAGGAAGGAAGCCTAAACTCAAATTAGAGACACTTCAGTTACCCAAAGAACAGGGTGGATGGGGCCTGCCTAACTTAGAATATTATGTTCTTTCAATGCAAGCTAGGATTATTTCTATCTGGATACATGAACATCCAGATTCAGAGTGGTTAAAGATAGAGGCTACATTGTGTAACCCATCCTCACCTGTAAACTTGCTAGGAAAACAATTAAACGGCTTACCTTGCATAGTAAAAGACAACCCTTTGCTATATAATGCTTTGTGGGCTTGGGGAAGAATGAGAAAACTCTTTAATAGTAGCCATCAGTTTCATATCCTATCAACACTCATAGATAACCCAGACCTGCTGCCCCAAAACATAGGAACAAGTTTTACAAGTTGGCATAATACTGGTATCCACAGATTTTTTGACCTCTTTAAGCATGGGGAATTCAGATCTTTTGATTCTTTGAAGTCTCCGCTTTCTCTATCAAACAAAGACTTTTACAAATATTTACAGCTTAGACATTATGTGCAGCAGAAGGTCGGGTCACTTAAACTCGCACTGGATATATACAGACTGGAAATGTTTTATATTAGTAATAAGAAACATGAACACTTTGTATCCAAGTTCTATTTGGAAATATACAACCTCAGACAAGATAAATTGTTATGGTTAAGGAAATCTTGGGGAGTTACACTGAAACGTGATATAGACCTGCAGGTATGGCACAAAATCTTGACATTACCATAAAAAATCTCTATCTGTAACAGGCTTAAAGAATTGCAGTATAATATTTTGCATAATGTTTATATTTCTCCAAATATTTATAGTAAATACAATACGGACACATCACCAAATTGTCTTAAATGCAAAACATATGTAGGTACAAGGTATCACTGCCTATGGGAATGTGCTCATATTCATACCTTTTGGAAAGAAGTCTGCGCAAATATCAGTAAAGCCATAGGTCAGCTAGTGACAGAAAACCCACCGATGTGTTTACTTGGACATATTCCTGTTTCACTGACTCAACATGAGCAGGTTATTCATTCATTGTTATTAACAGCGAGGAAAACTATTATGGTGAAATGGGTGGGCGAGGAGCCTCCTTCTATTTCCTTGTGGAAGTCACAGATCTCAGAGGTTATTACCATGATCAAACTTGGGCATTATATTGATGGAAACTCACAGTTTTTTATTGGCAAATGGAAGAAGCCATTGGAAGCACTCGGACTTAAATGCCAAATAGACTCTAATGGACAGCCACTCTGGACTTGAGATACTTAGAATGTTTTTGGGCCTTGTATCATAAAACACATGTATAAATATTGACCAGTCTGTACTGTTCTGTTCTGTTTTGTTATGTATCTATCTATAAAAAATGTTATAAATAAATTATATTTAAAAAAAAAAGATGGAGAAAAAAATGACCTCAGCTGTCCACTCTGCGCTGTACCTGTCCACTCTGCGCTGTACCTGTCCACTCTGCAGAAGCTCCTGTAAAAGAAGACTGCCCTTTTCATGGGATTAAAGGTGAGTTAAAATTTAAAATGCACAACAAATATAATATACAATTAAGGCCCTTAAAATTTTTAATGTTTTACAATTTTTGTTTAGCATGTATCATCTATTTTAGCATTTATTGTATATTTTTTTTACATTTTTAATACCCACAATGGGTGATATTAATTGTTTGATGTCAAATATTATTTTATTCTGATAAACTTCTTCTGATAAACTTCCAAGAGCGCCATCAAGTGGAGGTGTTCAAACAAGGTGTCCACATCGTCTATGACTGCTGCATCTCATGGGCGTGAGGCGTGAGGATCTTCATTCTATGAGATGAAATGCCTCTCCTGGACACTGCTAGAACAAATCCCAGAGTGGGGTGAGGTCAGAGTGAGTCTTCCCTGAGGTATGTCATCAGTGAAACTGATGAAGCTACCTCTGTCAAAATATACACATCTGAAAAGATTGAAGAATGGAGCACAGCTACAAAACCTGCAGATGAGCGCTGGGCTGAAATGTTCACACATTTCAACCAAAGCCATGTTCCATGCAAAAACATTTGCATTATCTGCCAGGTTGCCATGTGTCTCCCTGGCACAAAAGCCCCTGTGGAGCGCATTGTTTCTATTATGAACAACACTTTTGATTGAAATGCAGAGGTTAATTTCCCTACAGGGATAATAAAGGATAATTTAAAAAAAAACAAAAGACAAAAAAAACAACAAAAAAAAAACAACAAAACACTTGGACTAATGAGAGAAACTGCATGGGACTGAACACTTTGAAGGCACTACTCATTACGCAAGTGAACTTTCATGATTCTTCTTCCGAATTCTATGAAAAGGTAAATATAACCACACCCTCCTTAAAATGGTGCACTCCATCTTAAAATATTAAAGTAGTAAGCTACACTGTTTTACTGTTTTGAATTATAGTTATGGTAGTTTTAGCTTTGACAAGAATCCAATGCCACTGATTTGGAGAACACAGACACCTACCGAGCTGGCCTGTGGTGGTAGCCCTGTGGGGGTTGCTGTCGCTGTAGAGAAATTCTGGATTGCCCCAGAACGGCTCTACCGATGTTTTCTGCTAAGGATGATTCAGACATGTTTGCAGACCAACCATAAGAACAGTTGTAGATTCTGCCAGATGGAGGAAGGAGGGGGAAGGCTCTTGCTGAGGAAGGATGTCAAAGTCAGTCAAAGTGTGCCCCTTCGTGGCTGGTTGTTGTGGCCATAGTGGAATTTGCATATTAGTTAAATATTTAGTTTCACCCGAAACATTTAGATTTAACATTTAGATATAGATTTACATTAAACATTTAGAATTAACATTTAGATTTACATTTAATATTTAGGTTTAACATTGACATTTCACATGTAGATTTATATTTAACATTTAGATTTATATTTAGATATAACATTTAGATTTAGATTTAACATTTACATTTAACATTTACATTTAGATTTGACATTTAGATTAAACATTTAGATTTACATTTAGATATAACATTTCCATTTAGATATAACATTTCCATTTAACATTTCCATTTAGATTTAACTTTAAGATTTAGATTTAAATTTAACATTTAGATTTAGATTTAAATTTAACATTTACCCTGAAAACACTGATCCGTCCTGCCGACGTCGGCGTTGCCGACGTATAATCTTAGACGTCGAGCCGACGTCTACACGATGTCGTGCAGCCAACGAACATTACGCAACGTCGAACCGACGTTGTTTGAAGTTCGCGATTTTTCGGTATTCCGTCATATCTGACACAGGTTAACGACGTTGGCGCGACCGTCGAGCCGACGTTTGTAATGACAATTCGTTTCAATAGAGCTCCGGGAGATGACGTCACGCTATCCCAGCATGCACCACCGGGCGCCATCTTGGCAGGAATTAATGTAAACAAACTAACTAACTAGCCTACAAAACTTCCAGCTTACAATGATGGTAGACTCATGCTGTGCCCCTGGATGTACAAACCACCGAGGACAAGTTAAAGATAAAGCCTTTTATCGCATTCCCAAAGATCCAGCTCGGAGGGGAAAATGGATTTCTGCGATAAAACGGGCAAGAAGCGCGCTGAAGAAAACCGAGCGTTGGAACCTGTCACCTAATGGATTTCGCTTGTGCAGTGACCATTTCATATCAGGTAATTTCACGTAAACATTATACATTTAATATTATCTTAAATGGTGCTGATAGTTATTGTTTTGGACAATAAATATCACCGACTAAACTGGGTGGATTGTATTTCAGTCGGACGAGCCGAAACGTCCTCAACCTAATCTACCAACCCAGTCTAGTTGGCGATATAAACCTCACTGCGGTGGTTAATGTCCAGACCTAAAAACGTATTAGCTAATGGGTTGCATTCATGTGACATCACAACATTTTAAACTGCCTGTATCATTGAATAGTGAATATTTTTTCTCAGTGTAATCTTAGTGGTTTCTTTACTTAACGTTACTTATTTTGTGTCCTAGGTAAAAAGAGTGACAACCCGCTTTCACCTGACTACATCCCATCGGTTTTCAAGTATGTGCCGTCACCCGTGAAAAGTGCTAGATTACTCACTGAATATTGACTAATTATCCATTTTCCAACTGGATCTTGTCCCACGTGGTTTATCGGCTTGTATTTGAAATTCACTTTAGATATATTGTCTAAGATTTGGGTTCGTAATTTTGGTTGTTATTTTGTTAGTAATTCCATCCAGTGCTGGCACACGCACGGTGTATGCATAGTTAGGGTGTGTTTAGTTGATAAAAGTATGAAAATATGCTATGTTTTGGTGCTATGATTTCTCATGATTGTTCAGGTATGTTTTGACATGTTGGTAGTATTTTATATTTACATTCAGAAGTTGATCTCATTACATTTATTTCCATCTACTTATATAGGTACACAGAAACTTGTAGTGCATTTTAATGCATTTGAAATGTAGTTAACTTTTTCTGTTGTAAATCAGCCTTCAGCAATATATTTTGGTAACATTTTTTGTACATTGTAATTAAGAACCACCGTTGAACATTATATTTTGATAATATGTGTGTACATGAATTCAAGTATTATCAATAAATGTTGCAATACTGCAACAAAACCTACATGTACTGTTCACCTGTGATTACTTTCCATAAAGTATGCAATTTAGTAGTACAATATATACAGTATATAAAAAGCCTAATTAATAGTTGGGTAGACGTTGGGCCAACGTCTATCCAACCGTCTTTTGATGACGTTGGCCCAACCACTTGCCAATGAGCAAAATGACGTCGGCCCAACGTCAACTGCTAACGTTGGCCCAACGTCAACTGCCAACGTCTAGCCAACCGTCATTTGATGACGTTGGCCCAACCACTTGCCAATGAGCAAAATGACGTTGGCCCAACGTCAACTGCTAACGTTGGCCCAACGTCAACTGCCAACGTCTAGCCAACCGTCTTTTGATGACGTTGGCCCAACCACTTGCCAATGAGCAAAATGACGTTGGCCCAACGTCAACTGCCAATGTTGGGCCAACGTCAACTACCAACGTTGGCCCAACATCCACACATACGTTGGCCCGACGTAGGGCCAACGTCTGAAACTGACCTATTGAATGTTGGCAAGACGTTGGACCAACGTCTAGCCAACCGTCTTTTGATGACGTTGGCCCAACCACTTGCCAATGAGCAAAATGACGTCGGCCCAACGTCAACTGCCAACGTTGGCCCAACGTATACACATACGTTGGCCCAACGTTGGCATGACGTCGTCATGTTATCAGGGTAGGTGTTACATTTAACATTTGGATTTCACTATTTAATATATCTCTAAGATGACAAATATAGTTATAAATGTGCAAAAAATTGAGTTTAAAAAATTTACACCCGTTTTTTAAACGTTGTTTAAAGCTAAATGTGACAAAATGTTGCTGTAATTTTCAGCACGAGCCGCTTTACAAACGGCACCCCATAGTAGCAGTCCACTAGTTCCACGTCAGGGCCCTGGATGGTTATGGGGTCCACTGATGTCCTCCTCCTCCTGAAGTCAATCACCAGTTCCTTGGTCTTGTCCACGTTCAGGAGCAGATGTTTGCCTGGGACCACTCCACAAAATTTGCAATCAGTGTCCTGTACTCCAGCTCCTGTCCATCCCTGATACACCCGACCACTGCAGAGTCATCAGAGAACTTCTGCAGATGGCAGGACCCGGAGCTGTACTGGAAATCAGAAGTGTACAGAGTGAACAGGAATGGAGACAGGACTGTACCCTGGGGGACTCCCACATTATTGACCACAGTGTCAGACAGGGTGGTCCCCAGTCGCACATACTGAGGCCGCCTGACAGGTAGTCAGTAATCCAGGAGACAATGGAGGAGATGACACCCATCCTGAGCAGCTTCTCACTCATCAGAAAGGGCTGGATTGTGTTAAAGTCACTGGAGAAATCAAAAAATAATATCCTCACAGAGCTCTTAAGACTATCCAGGTGAGAGTGAGCCCACTGCAGAAGATAGATTAAAGCATCATCCACACTAATGAGGGCCTGATCCAGGGATGGCACCACCAGGGGTCTGAGCTGAGCTAGAGCAAGTCACATTTAGAGCCACATTTGACATGAGAGCCACATTTGACATCTCATGTCAAATGTGGCTCTAACCTTGGCCGTGAAACATCAAAAATCTATGGGTCTTTATTTAGATTCCTTAGTGTTTTTCAAGCCTGATGTGCAAATTGATAAGGTCCAGTCTGTCCTGCTGAAATCTTTTCCTGACAATGTTCAAAGTGTGCTACAGCTGCGAAATGGCCAGGACAATACTGTGTTGGTTGCATCGTCTGCAGGTGTTCATGGTGTTCAATATAGTGCAGATATGATCATTTCAGTTGGCAAATTTGCAGGCTTCCCGGAGTTCAGGCAGATCACACACATTGTTGTTATCAATGCAGAAATTCTTTGTCTGTAAGCTTCTGACATCTTGGTACACTGAGCATCTTCGTGCCTATAAACTAGTAGTGTGGGGAGGGGGACCTCACTGTGACTCAGTTGTCTGAGTTGAATGATGTTTTCCCCTTATCTGCGTACAAAGTAAAAGGAAACACATATGGTTCTGAAACGTCATGTAATGCTTTGAGCAAACTTGCGGTACAGTATGGTACTTAAGAAGAAATTTGGATCTGATTCAATCCATAGCCCTCTTGTCAGTTATGGTAAGTTGCTGGTTGAGTGTTGCATTAGTGTTTTTTCCTACTGACACCACTTGGTCACCCCAAGCAAGAGGGCTTTGAGTACATTCACACCGGATTTCACTGGAAAAATTCCACCAAAAGTTCCTGAATTTGGCATAGGTAATAAAGTTTGCTTTTTGTCAGGGTGACAATAAATTCAGCCACACAGTTTATATGGATTGTACCTTAAAATGATAAAATTTTCCCCCCAAGACCATGGAAAGGTTCAACATCAGAGTGATTGTCATCACAAACTATAATACAAACAATATATTACCGTGTTCGCCAACATGCCACCAGCGGTAGCCAAGCAGCACCTCTTGGTGTACTCTCCTTACACCCTCCCGCTTTCTCTCTAACATTCTCTCTCTCCCCCATCTACTTCCAGGGCAAAGCGAAGGCCACACGGTAAATATTTTATAAATAAAATATATGAAAACCAACAACAGTGGTGTTCTGACATCCCAACATCCGACAACAGAACAACCGCAACTCATTACCATGAGAACAGATGTGCTGACATCATCGTCAGCTACACTCCCACCAAATTACCCTTGATAACAATGAAGATGTTACACTATACACTTCATCAAACACTTCAAAACTTTTTTTTTTTTTTGTTTAATATAGAAATGTACAATAATAGGTACCCTTTTAAGTACTTTCAACAAGAAGAACGAACTTTTGAATAGGTCTATAAATAATGGTTGGCTTATGTAGCGTTCTCCCTTTCCCAGTTTCCTGTCCCCGACTTGTAAAGTCACCTTCCTCACCAGTCCATCATCACCCTCATGTACCTCAATAACCTTAGCAAGTGTCCATTCATTACGAGGGGTGTTCTCATCTTTGACTATTACAATATCCCCAACCCTCATGTTACATTTAGGGGTGTGCCAACACTGTCTCAGAGTAATGTTAGTGAGATACTCTTTCCTCCACCTATGCCAAAACTGCTCTGACAGGTACTGAACTCTTCTCCAGCGCTTTTTAGCATACAAATCTTCCTGTACAAAGTTGCCCGGAGGGGGAAGTGTAACAGAACCTTTCATGGTGATTAAATGGTTTGGTGTTAGGGGCTCTAAACTC
Organism: Taenioides sp. WSHXM2023; assembly: GCA_029959045.1. Taxonomy (NCBI): domain Eukaryota; kingdom Metazoa; phylum Chordata; class Actinopteri; order Gobiiformes; family Gobiidae; genus Taenioides; species Taenioides sp. WSHXM2023. Next base: position 878,495 of record CM057085.1, on the reverse strand, counting down.
TTGGCATCACTTATGCTATCAACAGTTAGTGGGCGGCTGTTTACAATATACATTGTCTCATACAGAAAAGTTCTCAAGGATGCATCATCCAGTCTATCACCAGTTTTGGCAAGAACTTTACATAGCACGCTTCTAACTGTCCTGATCTGACGCTCCCATGCTCCTCCTGCATGGCTTGAGCTTGGTGCATTCATAAGAAAGTCACATTGCTTTTCTTCCAGATAGGATTTCACTCTGTTATTGTCCATTTCACTTAAAGCTCTTTCCAGTTAATTTTTTGCACCTGTGAAATTAGTTCCCTGGTCTGACCTGATCTGTCTAACAGACCCACAGATCGCTACAAAACATCTTAAAGCATTGATAAATGCATCGGTTGTCATATCCTCTAGCATTTCAATATGGATTGCTCTACAACTTAAACAAGTGAACAGAAGACCATACCGTTTATAAACTTTACAACCCTGTCTGGTATTAAAGGGGCCAAAGCAGTCCATGCCACAATAGGTGAAAGGTGGCGATGGGTCAATGCGGTCGAAAAGTAGATCTGCCATCCTCTGTTGCTCAGGTGGTACGCGGGCTCTCCTGAACCACACACATTGTCTGATGTACTCAGCTACTGCTTTACTTCCACCGACAATCCAGTAGCCATTTACTCTGATCTCATTCAAAGTTTGCCCTCTGCCTTGGTGCTGGGTCTTGTCATGATAATGTGCAATAATGAGACGAGTAGTAACACAGTCTTTAGGTAGGATTACAGAATGTCTCACTTCAAAACCTGTTGAGGCCTTTCTTAACCTTCCTCCTACTTTCATTATGCCATCTTATTATCTTATTATGCCAACAGTGAGGACCTCTAAAAGGTGGACCAGCGAGGCTGTGGAGGAGCTTCGCACATGCTTGGACACAACGGACTGGAGCACATTCAAGACCTCCGCAGAGAATCTGGATGAGTACACGGACACAGTGACGTCATACATCTAGTTCTGTGAGGACAGTATTATTCCATCTCGCACCAGGGTGTCATTTAACAATGACAAACCCTGGTTCACACCCAGACTGAGGCAGCTGAGGAAGGAGAAGGAGGAGGCGCACAGAAGTGGTGACCCTCACTCTTACAGACAGAGCAAGTACTCATTTAGCAAGGAAGTGGAGAAGGCTAAATCGAGATACAATACACATCTGAAGGAGAAGTTCTGGTCCAACGACTCCGTCTCTGTCTGGAAAGGTCTGAAGGAGATCACAAATTACAGACCCAAAGCCCCCCCTGCTGTGGATGACCGACAACTAGTGGAAAGGCTTAACACCTACTACGCTAGATTTGAAGTCTCACACCCCTCCCCCACCCCACTGACTACAATGGACATTGCGGCCAAGCCCACCTCAGACCCCTCCTCCTCCCCCACTGCCCTCACACTCTCCAAGCAGGATGTGACTAAGACATTTAAAAGGCAAAACCCACGGAAAGCCCCAGTTCCGGTGGTGTCTCTCCTTCCACCCTGAGACACTGCGCTGAAGAACTGGCTCCTGTCTTCACGGACATCTTTAACATCTCCCTGGAGTTATGCCATGTCCCAGCCTGCTTCAAGCTGTCCACTATTTTTCCCGTCCCCAAGAAGCCCAGGATCACCGGACTTAACGACTACAGGCCTGTGGCGCTGACGTCTGTAGTCATGAAGTCATTTGAGCGCCTGGTTCTGCCTCACCTCAAGTCCTTCACCTCCCCCCTCCTGGACCCTCTGCAGTTCGCCTACAGAGCCAATCGGTCTGTAGACGACGCCATCAACCTGGCCCTCCACTTCATCCTTCAGCATCTGGACTCCCCGGGAACCTACGCCAGGATCCTGTTTGTGGACTTCAGCTCTGCATTTAACACCATCCTCCCTGCTCTGCTCCAGGACAAGCTCGCCCAGCTCAACGTGCCTGACTCCACATGCAGGTGGATCACTGACTTCCTGACGGACCGGAGGCAGTGTGTGCGGCTGGGGAAGAATGTCTCGGACACTCGGACTATAAGCACAGGATCTCCACAGGGCTGTGTACTTTCTCCCCTGCTCTTCTCCCTGTACACCAACTGCTGCACCTCCAGCCACGACTCCGTGAAACTGGTTAAGTTTGCAGATGATACCACCCTCATCGGGCTCATCTCGGACGGCGATGAGTCTGCCTACAGGAGGGAGGTGGACCGGCTGGTGTCCTGGTGCAGCAGCAACAACCTGGAGCTCAACGCCCAGAAGACAGTGGAGATGATCGTGGACTTCAGGAAAGTCACAGCCCCCCTGCCTCTCCTCACCCTGACAGACTCCTCCATCACCACTGTGGACTCATTCCGCTTCCTGGGCACCTGCATCACCCACGACCTCAAGTGGGAGCCGACCATCAGCTCCCTCATTAAGAAAGCCCAGCAGAGGATGTACTTCCTGCGGCAGCTGAGGAAAGCCAAGCTGCCAGCCCAGATGATGGTGCAGTTTTACACGGCCATCATTGAGTCCATCCTCACCTCCTCCATCACTGTGTGGTACGCTGGGGCCACTGCCAGGGACAGACAGAGACTGCAGCGCATTGTGCGCTCTGCTGAGAAGGTGATCGGCTGTAGCCTTCCATCTCTCCAGGACCTGTACGTCTCCAGGACTCGGGGGCGAGCAGGCCGGATAGCAGCTGACCCCTCTCACCCTGGACATGGACTATTCGAGCCACTTCCTTCTGGCAGAAGGCTACAGTCCATACGGACCAGAACCTCTCGCCATAAGAACAGTTTCTTCCCCTCTGCTGTTGGACTCATGAACACTTTATGAACACTTATAACACCTGTACTAAGGACACTTTATAACACCTGTCACCTTAAATAAGTCATGTCACGTCACTTGCTCTTTTGCACTGTCAGTTTGCACTGTTGTTCTGATGCTCTGTATATACTTGACTTTTTTTTTTTATTATATATCTTAATCTTTTTGCATGCTCTTACTTTATTTTCAAATAGTGATACTTTATTATTATTATTATCTTTTTCTAACAGTGATATCTCTACTTTGTATTATTATTATTATTATTATTATTATTATTATTATTATTATTATTATTATTATTATTATTATTATTCAGTGTTCTATGTTGCACCTTATCACCAAAGCAAGTTCCTAGTCTGTGAATTGTGTTCACTGACAATGGCAATAAAAGCTTTTCTGATTCTGATTCTGATTTTGATCTTGAAGGAATGGGTCCAGTTCAAAGAGTCTGTGGTTGTGGGGCAACTTTTGAGACTGATTCAGTTTGTTTATGTCCTTTTCATATACATCTTTCTGTGCAAGTTTGACTAGTGTTAGCATGGCTTGTTGTCTTTCCTCCGCATTTGGAGGGTCCGTTGTTTTAATCCTCTTTGCCATTCGTTTGATACGAGCAATGACATTGACTGCAGCGTTCCAATTTGAGAACCTTGCCAAATGGTCTTTGATGTCACTTTGTTGTGTTGACTCAATTTTCAGCACTTGGATTGTTTTTATTTCAGGATCTCCCACCATGAGCTCTGGTGGCATGCTCTGTTCTGTCACAATGTCTTTGTCCCAAAGAAACTTGGGACCAGTGAACCAGTTTGAGTGAATAAGGTCTGACACTTTTAAGCCTCTTGAGGCATGGTCAGCTGGGTTTTCGTTCGTGTCAACATAATGCCATTGTTCTGGGTTTGTAGTTTCTCGGATTCTTTGAACACGATTTGCGACAAAAACATGAAATATTTTAGCGTCATTGTTAATATAACCAAGTACCACTCTTGAATCTGTCCAAAAGTACTCTGTCAACTTTGAGCTCAAGTTCTTTTTTCAACATGTAGCTAACAGCAGCGGACGTTACTGAAGCTGTTAGGTCCAACCTTGGGATTGTGACTATTTTGATTGGCGCGACTCTGGCCTTGCCCATGACTAATGTACAATGTACTTTCTGTTCACTCACTAATCTGATATAAGAACACTGACCATAGCCTTGACTACTCGCATCAGAGAAGTGGTGAAGCTCAGGACTTTACCAAAGTTCACAGGTGTTGTGAGATGTGTGTCTGACTCATGTGTGCATGGAGTAGTGTGTGTAGTGTGAGTGAGTGACTGCGTGCACTCCCCCGGGGCACGCGCGTTTTGAATGAGCCTGTGGCGCGTGCGGTGTGGCCCGGTCTGTATGTAGCGAGGAGAGAGGTGGCGACCGGGGATCAAGTACTCGATGTTCGGTGCACTTAAGTTAATAAACGGGGTTCTTGAGAGACAGTCTGAAGTGTTTGTCCTGACTCACAAACTCACGACTACGGCAAGGTTCGGACAGGGAGTTGCACCCCGGGGGGAACAACCGAAGGCAGACGACCCTCCGGCCCTGGAGAGAAGAGCAGCTCTCCCCTGCATCCTCTGACCACAGTCCAATGGCTGAAGCAGGAAAGGTTTAGCAACACTGGCGACCACGAAGGGACCCTCTGCTGTTGAAGGAGTGGTGAGCAGGAAAAAAGAAAAAAAGAAAACGGACATTGGCAAGTGACTGTAATGCGGCTGTAATAGCATCGCTACAAGCTAAAGCCAACATGGCCGCGGCTCGCTATCCCCACAATGTTTATGGTCTCCAAACAAACTACTCCAATCCATTCATGTTGCTAACAAACATCCAGGATAGAGACCAAGGTACTGGGGACGCTTATGAAAACAGGGCTGAACCAAAATGTGAACATTATAACCCCTTTTTGTGTGGAGAGAGTTGCATGGCTAATGCTAACTCATTGGCCGGGGGAGAAGACTTGCTCGCGCCTCGCCGCAGCCCCGCTCAGTTTGCCCGCACAAACCCTTTTGTTGAGCCTGAAAGTCAAAGTCACGGCTCCGAGGAACACTCCGGCGGGTACATGTCCCAGTGTCCTGCATCCATGTCATCAAAGGTGCATTATCCAGACACAAATCCTTTTTCCTCTGGTCACCTGGGTAGTTATGTACACAGCACCCCAGCCCAGTCCAAACCAGCAGCATGTACGATTCCTATGCAGTACCTTTGCATTAACCCACAGGAGACTGTTACACATTGTCATTTCCTAGAAAATCAACCCTGCCACTCATATCCACACAAGAGACACTCTGTAGCCCCCCCACCCTCCTCAATCTGACAGTGAAGAGCACTGTGACTACAAAGAGAGAGTCCCCATGCTGCGTCCAGGCCAGTATGATGGCAGCACACCATGGAGAGAGTTTCTGCACAGATTCGAGAGTTGTGCTGAGGCTAATCACTGGTCAGGAAAGACAATGGTAACCCAACTTAAATTCTGCCTGGTCGGAGCTGCAGGGGCTATTGTCCACAGAAACCCTCGCTCATTCAAATGGGACTACCGCCGCCTGCTGGAGGAACTCGAAACTGCATATGGCCCTTCTTCAGACCACGCAGCGGCTGTAGCAGTAGAGCTAAGGCAGAGAGTACGCAAGGCTGGTGAGGCTCTTCATGTGTACAGAGATGATATTTATGGCAAAGTAGCTGTAGCTTATGGGGATTGGTCAGAGGGTAAACAAGACGCCATAGCTGTCGAAGTTTTCACAAATGGCTTGGGTGATGCAGACATAGTCCAAAAACTGTTGGAGAAACGCCCATCCACACTCGCCAGGGCTTATGAGATAGCTCATCGTTATGAGACAACGAAAAGAGCTGCATCTTACGTCACCAGTGTCATGTAGCCAGGAGCCCACAATCTAAGTGAACGCAATCCCCTTACTGCTGTTGTCAGGGAGAAACATGAGACTGTTTCTGCTCCGTCTGCACCAGCAGCCAGTTCCTCAACCAAGCCGTTTGTCCCACGCACACCCATCAAAACACCAAAGCATCGCAAAAACTTTAAAAGGGGTGACATTCGCTCTTACAACTGTAATGGTTGGGGCCATAAACAAAGCCAGTGCTCATCCCCTCAAAAAACTGATTCAATTTGGCCGAGCACCCCTCAAGAGAGACTACAACCCACCGTGCTCCACCTTAAGGCTCAGAGTCGTGAAATGAGCATCCACATGTGCATCTATGAGTTGGAGGTGTGTGCCATTTTGGACAGTGGAGCTCGAAGAAGTGTGCTGCTCTTATCCCACTATAATGCCATTCACCCTGACATGAGACCCCCACTCACATCGTCTGTTGTAGAGACTTTGCTTGGTGTGGGACCTGGGGACGTGCCTGTGCTGGGTGAGGCCAAACTTCCTGTCAACATTAACAACCGTCAAGTGGAAGTTTCCTTTCTTGTGGCAGACATAGCAGGCAACGAGGTACTGCTTGGTCACCCGTTCCTCACCCAAGCCAAGGCCCACCTTGATTTCGGTAAGCATCGCATTGTCTTGTTTGGAGAAGAAGTGCCCTATTTCCACCCAGAAACTCTCTCCAAATCACATGCTGTAAGAGTAGCCAGAACTGTAGTGGTTGAGCCTGGTCAAGAGTATTTGGTCCGGGGCACTGTGCATCTTGATGAAGCAACTCAGGGAGACATGATGCCGAGTCCGACCAAAGGTTTTGTTGAGAAGCACAAAGTACTCATTGCCAGAGTCCTTGTTAATGCACAGCCCACCAGTGTTGTCCCACTACGCCTCTTTAACCCTGGCAACCAACCTGTGACTATTAAAGAAGGTGCTATTGCAGGCCTCCTTCAGCCAGCTGAAACTGTCCCACCATCCAGTGACCCCACAGACTCTTTGATTGACCCGCCTGCAGTCCCAGAACATCTCCAGGAGCTCTATGCTCAGAGCTCTCAGGACCTTAATGACAATGAAAAGAGAGAACTAATGAAAATGTTGTGTGCATATGAAAGTGTGTTTTCCAGGGGACCGGGTGACCTGGGCCGGACTAGCCTTGTCCAACACGACATCCTAACTCGGCCTGGAGCCCCAATCAAGCAGCCCCCTCGTCGGATGGCTGGAGAGAAACAGCTGAGTGCAGAACAGCAGATCTGAGAGCCTACGCAGTGACATCGCCACCCGCAGCCACAGCAGCTGGGCCTCACCCATCGTTATGGTGCGTAAAAAAGATGGAACTTACCGCCTCAGCATTGATTACAGGGCACTCAATGATCGCACCATAAAAGATGCGTACCCGCTACCCCGCATCCAAGACACGCTGGACACGCTCTCCACTGCCAAATGGTTCAGCACTTTGGACCTTGCCTCAGGGTACTGGCAAGTTGAACTCACACCAAGAGCCCGCCGTGCAGCTGCCTTTTGTACACGAAATGGACTATTTGAGTGGAACGTTATGCCATTAGGTCTTTGCAATGCGCCGGCGACATTCCAGCACCTAATGGACCGCGTCCTGGTTGGCATGCAGTGGAAGACCTGCCTTGTCTACCTCGATGATATCATCGTGCTGGCCAGGGATGTGCCCGAGATGCTGCAGAGGCTGCGCCAAGTGTTAGAAAGACTCAAACAGGCGAATGTCAAACTCAAGCCCACAAAATGCTGCCTTTTTCGCCGCCAGGTTGCTTATTTGGGTCACATTGTGTCAGAGCACGGTGTGGCCACAGACCCCAACAAAGTCCACAAAGTCCTGGCATGGCCCACTCCCACCACAATCCAATACATCCGACGCTTTATTGGTCTTGCCTCCTACTATCGCAGGTTCGTGAAAGACTTTGCCTCTGTTGCCGAACCGTTACACAACTTGACCAAAAAGAACACACACTTTCACTGGCACGCTGAACACCAAGCCGCTTTTGATACACTCAAGCACCGACTAACCACAGCACCCGTCTTGGGTTACCCACTGGACCATGGCGAGATGATCCTGGACACTGATGCCAGTGACATAGGCATTGGCGCTGTCCTGTCACAAATGCAGGATGGTGCAGAACGTGTGTTGGCCTACGGTAGTCCCAAACTGGCCAAGGCTGAACAGAACTATTGTGCAACAAGAAGGGAGCTGCTAGCCATTGTTGAGTTCACATCACACTTCCGACAGTATCTCCTTGGTCGGCCCTTCAAGGTACGCACTGACCATAGCAGCCTGCATTGGCTAACGCGAATGAAAGAGCCAGAAGGTCAGTTAGCCCAGTGGCTAGAGAAGCTAGCAGAGTACGACTTTACAATCATTCATCGTCCAGGTTGCTTACACACTAATGCTGACAGTCTCTCTCGCAGACCCTCCCGCCAGTCCTGTCCTTGTAAACTGCAGAACCCCTCCTCCCAGACAAAAACCACAAGTCATCAGGCAATCCAGTATGACATGGACTCCGACTCCAGATCCCTGTCGCTGAGTCCGGTGGGGGTAGAGATATGCCCTGCAACTAAAGCAGCTGTGAGTCCAGTGGGGGTAAGCAGAAACACAGAGACTAAAACTGACACTTTAAAATTGAAAGAGACAATCTATGTGACAAATACAAATGAGACCACACTTTTCCCTGGCTAGACCATGGAGGAGCTGCGTGAAGCCCAAGCCTCTGATTCAGACATTGCACCAATCCGAGTGTGGCTGGAGGCCAACACTGAGCGCCTCCCATGGACCACAGTCTCCCCATGCAGCCCAGCCACTAAAACTTAGAGAGACAGCAGGCTCCAATTGTGGCAGCGGCAGCTGCCACTACACCTGCCAGTACAGCAAATTTGTGGCAGCTGCCACGAATTTGTGGCAGCTGCCATTACAGCTGCCACAAGTTTGTGGCAGCTGCCACGAATTTGTGGCAGCTGCCAGTACAGCTGCCACAAGTTTGTGTTTGTGGCAATTTGTGGCAGCTGCCACGAATTTGTGGCAGCTGCCACACATAGAAGGACCTGCCGCGGCAGCTGCCACACATAGAAGGACCTGCCGCGGCAGGTGTCTCTCACAGTGGCAGCTGCCGCGGCAGGTACTTCTCATAGTGGCAGCTGCCGCTGCCACAATTGGAGCTAGCCCTTGCTGAAAACTTACTGGAGTCAATGGAAAAGGCTGTATTTTTTTTTTTTTTTTTTTAAATTACATTTTTTATTAGTTTTCAAGACAAGATACATCTTATATGCCATATACAATTACTAGAGCAGTAACCTTCAAACAAAGACGGCCATGGCAATACAGTTTCAAGACAATACTTTTTTTTTTTTTTTTTTTTACCTGTATCCCATTTTCATATATAAATAAGAAAACGTTTGAACATCCAGAGAAAGAACATCAAATGTAGCATTGTACCAGGTTACTGCCAATTTCTCTGGGTTTCAGGACTTTTTCCCACTGGTAAAAAGGAGCTACTACTTCACACAGAGACACGGCTTTCTTGTGGCAGCTCAGTTGTTTCCACAAAAAATGTCAGTTGTGTAGAAGAAGTACCGAGGTTTAGAGAAGGAAGACATCACCGCAGTGTAATGAAAAAGAATGTCCTGCATTTTTCAAACCATCAAAATAAAAGAGACTCGAACATGTGAATGAAACAAAACACAACTCCCAGTAAGTTTTTTGATGAGGTATCCATATGACTTGAAGCTCATTTACTGTAATATAGGAACCAAACACAAAATATGAAGTAGTGAAGTGAATTTTGAGGAGAACATTTTAAAACTTTGTTTCCTAACTTTCCAATGCCCACTGTATTTAAGTTCACACACACACACACACACACACACACACACACACACACACACACACACACATGGTTCATTTGGGTCTGAGCTTTATCTTATTCCCTTTGAAGTCAGAGGATGGTTGTAAGAACTAATTAGCATCGTTGTGAGAGATACACGTCTATCTTCAGTTACCTAATGACATAAACCCTATACCAGTCTGCTTAAATGTGACATTTTCATTTAATTCACAGTTTTTAAGGGTAATTTGTTTTTGAAGAATCACAATTAAATGCAAAAACATAAATTATGTCAAGCTCTAAATGCGCGACATAGCTGGATTTCTCAAGCATGCATAATTCACTAAATTACAACTTCAAAAAAGTTTAACAATAAAGGAATATAACATGATTAAAAGTAATTTTGCAGATGTGTCTTTACGCTATTGTTCAGTAAAGGATTTCTCGAACATGTGAATGAAACAAAACACAACTCCCAGTAAGTTTTTTGATGAGGTATCCATATGACTTGAAGCTCATTTACTGTAATATAGGAACCAAACACAAAAGATGAAGTAGTGAAGTGAATTTTGAGGAGAACATTTTAAAACTTTGTTTCCTAACTTTCCAATGCCCACTGTATTTAAGTTCACACATACACACACACACACACGCACGCGCACACACACACACACACACACACACACACACACACACACACACACACACGTTTCATTTGGGTCTGAGCTTTATCTTATTCCCTTTGAAATCAATGATATTGTGACAGAAACCTGTGTTCTTCACCTCATGAGTCACCAACCTACAGACGGTGGTCTGACCCCTGGAGAAGGTTTGGTGGTTTTATGATCCTGGCTGGACAATGGTTAAAGATCAAGAGGCGTCTGCCTCTTGATCAAGAGGCCCCCCTGTTCCTCATTATGCAGATAACAGAAGATAGCCGGTAGGGGGGTAAGGCTTCTAGCATATATAAATGCTAGATTTCTTGGGTGAGTCTAACCAGAATCTTTCTGCAGAGAACGCTGAATGTAGAGATGAGCACCACCACACGTAAGACTAAAAACTTTATTCCTAAAATATTCGCTGTCTCTGTAAAAATTATTAAATATTCGCTGTGTGCTTTAGAAGCTGAGATTCACCATATCCAACACATCCCTAGGTACGCCGGTAAGCAAGAAAGTTTGTTTTTATTATTATGTATTTGAACATTTTTAATCATGATATTATGTCTCTTTAAAGTTACTGATGCAGAGTTGCTCGGAATAAACTTCACGCAGTCAGATTATGGTACCGTATGTTTTTTTTTTTAAATATAAATCGTTTTCATAAAACACAACAATGTAGAGATGTAAAAAAAAAAAAAACCTCTCTTGCAGATCTGGCAGACTGTGCAGAAAAATTGCAGACGAGCGCCAACGGATTCGCTGAGGCGTTGAGAGACATCCGTGAAACGGAGGTTTCGCCCAGCGGGTACGCAGGAGGACCTTCAGTGTTTTACGGGGAAATAGAAGGTGTGCAGTCCGTCAAAAGTCCAAAGACGGCACAGGCGGCGGTACCTCGTCCATGGGGAAGCAGGCTGACTAGGAAACGGACCAACGGACCAGGAGGGTCGAGGAGAGATCCCTCCCCCGCACTAGATGTATCCGGTAAGGACCGCTGCTTTTTTTTTTTTTTTCGTCTAAGCATAAAAAGTAATTCTAAACTAGAAAACCACTCAGCGCTCACTTTTCAAAGTGATTCAGAGTGATCCTAGTGTGATTTTATCAAATTTGTTATGAATAATTCTGACTTTTTTTTTTTTTTTGTCATTTAAAAACGGACTATGCAGGACCTCCTCCGCTGACATCCACAACCGCTAGAGACCGAGCGAAAACTCCCGTACCCCTCTCGGCAGTGGTTCCCCGGCTTTCTCCGATACGGGTTCCCTCCTCCCCTACCGGATCCTTACCCATCAGAGCACCCGCGAGACCGGTACGACGTCGCAGAATCCAGCGAACCAGGACAGCCGTGGTCAGGAACCTGTTTACAGAAAGTGGGCAAGAATCGAGCGGTGGCATACGTCCTCAAACCCCTGCTGACCAGAGAGGAGGAGGAGGGGGGAGACCTAGAAATGCGCAGCTGCAACATCACATGAATACGCTCCAGTTACTGTGTCGTGTAATGCATTCTTTTATGTCCTCTTTTTCGGCCGTGTGTGAAAAAATGCAGTAGCCAATAAACGAAACAAACAGGAAGGGTGTTATTTTTTTATTTTATTTAGATATGGATCAAGAACAAGTACCAACTGATCTAGAAATAGCCATAAATCAATTACGCAATATCCCAGTCCCTATTCCACTAGATTTACAAAATAGTTTGTACACTGATGAAAACTGTGACAACTCTGAAAACTCTGAAATTAGACAAAACAGCAGAGACCCATTACAGCAACTAGAAAATGCACTCAGGGATCTTAATCAAATCCCTCCGTCCTCTCTTCCTCCACAAAACGAATCTTTACCGAATGAAACATCTTTTGATGAAATTAGACAAAACCTATACAACAGTGAAAGTCTGCAAACCATACACAGCGCATTTCAAATCGTCCAACAAATCCCTCCTCCTCCTACTCTCCCCCCACAAAACGAATCTTTACCGAATGAAACATCTTTTGATGAAATTAGACAAAACTGTGACCCTTTACTGGCTATAGAAAATGCGCTGAGGGATCTTAATCAAATCCCTCCGCAAAGCAGAGACGCGCCTCTCTCGCCCCCCTCTTTCACAAACACAGACGCGCAGACACAGCAGGGCGGGGGGCAGCCTCCTCCCCCCGCATCAGAGCAGGATGAGAGATTTAGTAGAAGTACTACAAGAGACTCGCACGAGCGCTTTAATACAATAAAAATGAGACGCGTCTTTGCCGTTCCTACCCCGGGAGATGTGCCAAATATCGCGACTTTTTATCGAGACGTGATGAATATTATTCAGGACTTGGCTGATGAGGCAAGTTCGCAAGCCGCACGCAATGACCTAATCCAGCTAGAAGTGGTGGGTGATCAAGTAAGAAACCACATTTCGGTCAGTGTTGACGATGGAGGGGATAATATTTTACAGGCTTTTGAAGAACTGTTAGATCGGTTGGTGCAGTCAAACGACGACCTGGACGCTAATGAGAACATAGAATTAATCGTTCAGGTGGTGCGCAATCCCAGAGGGGGTGCCAAACGAAAGCTGGAGAAAACTTTAGATTGTGAAATTCTCAGCAAAAAAAGACCGCACTTGTTTATTGTGGACAATAGAAACGATCAGCTCTGCTTCGCCATCAGCCTAGCTCACCTCATCCACCCCTCCCTCACAGATAGAAAGTGTGACAGGCTGGGAAGGGACTTGCAGCACCGGGCCGGTTTAAATGATCAGACTCCCGTCACTTTCAGCGACATTGACAAATTTGAAAGTATTCTAGGGGGCAAAATTGTTGTGTTTTACAGAACATCTCACAGTAAGCCTCTCTCACATTTTGAGACAAAATTCTCTGATCGTTCCAGGCCGCTGTATCTTTTTTTACAAGAATGTCATTATTATGGAATTAAAAATATCACAGCTTTTCTTGGTTTTTCATACATATGCAATTATTGTTACAAGGGTTTTGATTGCCCATATACGCACCTCTGTAGAGGCTACTGCGCTGTTTGCAATGACCCCGTCTGCCCTACGCAAGAGCTCAGGCCGGTAAATTGCTCAGACTGTAACAGAAAGTGTCATTCGCCCTCCTGTTTTGTCCGGCACAAAGAGGTTCGTCCGAATGACGCGCACGGACGGGCCCCCGGCATCTGCGGTCTAATAAAAAAATGTGAAAAATGCAAATTATGCTACCGGGTCAGTACCGCATCGGGCGGTGCTGCGCATCGCTGTCCAGTACCAAAATGCACCATCTGTGGAGAGAAACTGCCGAGCGACTCTAAATCCGACAATCACCTGTGCTACATCCCGCCTCTCCCTCAAGACAGCTCGTGCCCAGATTTGATTTTTTACGATTTTGAAACATTTGTGGATGAGAACGACGAGCACGTCCCCTTTTTAGTGCAAACAAAAACGATGAATGGTGTCAAGAATGTGTTTTACGGTCCCGAGTGCGTTAAAAACTTCCTTCTGCATTTTAGGAGGAATAAATACAGACAGAATGTCTTTATAGCCCACAACGCTAGGGGGTTTGACAGCTACCTGGTTTTAAAAGGTATGCTAAAAGTGGGTGCGTCACCGCAGCAGATACTCATGAGCGGGTGTAAAATCCTCAGTTTTCAGGATTCCCATTACCGGCTCAAATTAATAGATTCCCTTTCATTCCTGCCCATGCGTCTTAACGCTATGCCCAAAGCCTTAGGTTTCACCGACCAGACCAAGGGGTATTTCCCTCACAAATTCAGCTCAGAAAGTCATCTCCACTACGTAGGACCCTACCCTCAGCCCTCTGACTACGGCGTAGAGCGCATGACGGCGAGCGAGAGGGGAGAATTTCAGAGCTGGTACAATGAGGTCAGTGGAGGGACTTTTAACTTCAGAGAGGAAGCCGTGCGTTACTGTAAAAATTACGTCGACATTCTCTCCAAGGGCTGCCTTAAATTCAGGGAACAGTTTTTAGGCGAGACAGGCGTCGATCCGTTTAGCTGTATTACTATAGCTGGGGCCTGCATGAAGGTGTTTCGCACCAATTATCTGCCGCCTAAAACCCTGGCCATACCCTGCCCCGATGACTACAAACATAGACACAAAAGATTCTCAAATGCTTCAATTCAGTGGTTAGAATGGGTGATGCACAAACAAAAAATCTTTATCCAGCACGCTCTAAACATGGGGGAAAAACAGATTGGTCCTTTTTTTGTAGACGGTTATGCTGAGAGTAACGGTGTAAAAAATGTCTGGGAATTTCACGGCTGCTTTTACCACGGCTGCCCTCGCTGCTTTAACCCAAAAGAGACTTGCCCTTTGAGACGCATTACTTTTGGTAAACTACACGCTGACACTGAGGAGAGAATGGAGGCTTTACGGACCACACACGGGGTGTGCGTCGTAGTGATGAGAGAACACGAGTGGGATGAGATGAAAAAATCACACGCGGAGGTAAGAGAGTATATCAGGCGTTATAACGCCCCCGAGCCTCTCTGCCCGCGCAAAGCACTTTACGGAGGTAGAACAAGCGCTTTAAAGCTGAGACACACTGCAGGGTCAGATGAAACAGTCCGCTACGTAGATGTCACATCTCTGTACCCCTACGTTAACAGCACTTGCTCTTACCCGTTAGGTCACCCCACCATTATTTACAAAGACTTTGGGGATCCAAAGAGTTACTACGGTTTGATCAGGGCTACCGTGTATCCTCTTCGTGGTCTCTTTTTCCCCGTTTTACCTTACAAAAGCTCAGGAGGGAAATTAATCTTTACTCTGTGCTGCACCTGCGCAGAAACCAATTATCAAGAGGGCCCCTGCGAACACGATGAGGAGGCCAGAGCGCTGACGGGGGTCTGGGTCACGGTTGAATTTAACAAAGCCCTGGAACTGGGGTACAGAGTGAGCAAAATTACAGAAGTGTGGCACTTTGACAAGAGCAGCGACTCTGTGTTTACCGATTACATACACACATTTTTGAAGAACAAGCAGGAAGCGTCGGGTTACCCTCCCGAGGCGGTGAATGAAGAGAGCAAGGAAAAATACATCAGGGACTATAGGGATCAAGGTATTCTCTTAGACGCGGACAAAATTGAGGCTAACCCGGTTAAGAGGCAGGTTGCTAAACTGTGTCTGAACAGTCTGTGGGGGAAGTTTGCACAGAGGGATAATTTGCTTAAAACCAACATTGTGTCAGATCCTGAAGAATTCTTTAGCTACATGTTTTCAGGTAAATATGAAATCGAGTACTTTGACATTCTCGACAACGACAGAGCATTAATCCGGTGGAAATACAGCGACAGGTGCGTCCAACCCCCAGGTAAACAAAGCAATGTATTTCTAGCCGCATTCACCACGGCACACACGCGTCTGAAGATGTACAGTTATCTAGAAAAGCTGCAAGAGAGGGTTTTTTACATCGACATGGATAGCTTGATTTATGCTGTAAAAGACGGTGAGATACCGCTAGAGCTGGGTAATTATTTGGGTGATTTGACTGATGAACTGGGGGGAGACAGTATTCAGGAGTTTGTGGCTGCAGGTCCCAAAAGTTACGCATACCAAACAAGAGACAGTAAAAAAGTTGTTTTGAGAATTAAGGGTATCACTCAGACTCGCGAATGCTGTGAACGGGTGAACTTCGACAGTATCAGAGAGCTGGTGGAGGGATACACGCGCGATTCTCGAGAGGAGAAGTTGATTAAAATCCCTCAGCACAGCATCAGGCGCAATAAAAAGGACTTTGTGTTGAAAAACCTGTCATTTGAGAAAAAATTTAGGGTGGTGTACGACAAGAGACGTTTCTTTGCAGACGGAACGACTCTGCCTTTTGGCTATTAAGTTAGATTGTTGAGGGGGAAAAAAAAAAAAAAATGTCTCACACGGCCGTTATGGAGGAAATAGATTTTGATCCTAGATTTATTTTTCCTTTTTCCTGTTTGATTGTGGGTCCTAGCGGGTGTGGGAAAACATATTTTGTGAAAAACATACTGGAAAAATGTGAACATTTTATGAATGTTGTACCTGAAAACATTGTGTGGATTTATACTTCTTTTCAACCCATGTACAGTGAACTGCAAAAGATGAATAAAAAGATCAAATTTGTTGAAGGACTACCTGACTCTTTTGAAGATGAAAACCTGTTTCCTCCTGATCAAAAGCATTTAATTATTCTGGACAATGTTATTTTTCAAGCCTCTAACCATCCTGAAGTGGTAAAGATTTTTACTCAGTATCGCCATCACAGGAACATGAGTGTCATGATGTTGACTCAAAATGTGTTTCACCAGGGCAAACACAGTCGTACTATTAGTCTGAACAGCAATTATATGGTAATGTTTAAAAATCCAAGGGATAAACTACAGATTAATATACTGGCACATCAGATTTTTCCATCACAAAAGGCATTTTTTTTAGAGACCTTTGAAGACGCCACCAAAGACCCTCACGGTTATTTAATAGTAGACCTCACACCCTTCTGCCCAGAGCGATACAGACTGGTGTACTTCCTCACCAGTGGCTGACAGTTTACGTTCCCAAAACATCCACTTAGATTGCCATGTCGAGCCGTATAAAAAGGAACGCCCCCTTACTGACGGCTCTGTACCACGCCACACCGAAGAAACGTAAAGACATTCTTATTCACAGCTCCCCGGATTTTATCCAGACTTTGTGCGAGATCGCTTTAAATCTTCTGAAGGGAAACATCCCCTTGTCTCCTTCTCAATTTAAAAAACTGAAGAAGCAGAAAAAAATTATCAGACTGCTGGCCGATAAAAAAACAAGTTTGAAAAGGAAACATCAGACTCTAAAGAAGCAGACAGGCGGTTTTCTTTTACCTCTGCTGTCAGCATTCGTGCCTATGATCCTTGGAGGGCTTATTAAAAAATGACATTAAAAAAGGCTCATCACCCCACATCAGTTACAGCGGTTGACTCGACCCGCGTCGTCCATCAGAGAAACCGCGGAGGATGAATTGGACGCTAGGATGAGAGCAGTATTAAACGAGCAGGGGTTGAGTTCTCATGAAAAAATTAAAAGGTACAGCGCATTACTGCAAAGATATTTGACCTTTATGAAGCAGGGTCAGAGAGATGAGCGTCGTGTGACTCTGACTCTACCGCGGGAACAGACCGGCGATGAGACCGACCCCCAGGGTATCGATAACGCTCAGACGTTTTCTCACAGAGCGCAGGTGTCTGACGGTGCAGATTTTGACCGTATGATGGAGGATGTTTTGAAAAGCCTCCCACCGCGAGATCGCAAGAACGCCGAGTACGTCTTAAAGAAATTACCCGAGAGCGACGGGGGTTGGGATTCTAAGGGGCGATTTGTTTATAGTGGCAATGTCGTAGAAGGGTCTCATGTGATTGATTTGTTCAAACACCTTTCGCTACCTTATAAGAAAAAATCCAGACGCCCGCCGCCGGGTTGGTCAAAATTTCTAACTACTCTGTCAGAACTGAACATCCCTTTATCATCCATCAATAATCCGCAAGCTCGCGATCAGTACCGTCTCCTCAAGACGAAAGCGTACGACTCCCCGGATATGGATTTTGAAATGCATCTAGTCACGTCTCGCCCCAAAAGGAAAAAGATTATTATGCCTGAGAGTCCAGTAGCCCCCAAGAGGAGAACCGGAAAACAAATAACTCTTTCCCCGCATTGGATTAACATTTCATCATAAATAATTGTAATACACGTACAACTTTTTTTTTGTCTTTCATCAATAAAGTTTTTATTAAGCATTTTTTAAGAGTACAGTTTTCTAATTATAAACACGTGGGTATAAACACATGGGTAAATAGTAGTGTGAAACAAATTTTAAAAACACATATAAACGTACATATAAAAGAAAACGGGGATATAAGAGAAGTTTAAAAAAATCATTTATGGCAATCTTTTAGCAACTGTAAAAAACAGCTTCCCTGCTTCGGTACACCATTTATTTTATGCTTAACACAACGCTGATATTTTTTCACATAATCAAACACCATACGGTCATTCTTTATGACACTGTTGTAGTACAAAGAAAGTACTTGTTCGTAAGATAATCCGCAGGCCCGATGGCAGAGATAATAGACACAGTGTTGACCGCAGACCGTCGACAGGGGGTGTTGCAACTGGATGTCGTGGTACTCAATGTTTTGAGAGCGATCGTTCAAAAAACGTAAGATGCTCGGAGGGTAGTGAACAAAGTCAGGCGGGAATTCGTAAGAGTCAAAAAAGGTGGCTTTGTGACCCTTTTCCAAGGTCAAAGCTAACCAGTGCTCCCCGGGCATGTGGGCAGGGTGCGTGTTGACGATAAAGTAAGCGGGGGGCCTAAAGGATGGATTCAGCAAGGGCAGTTGATCGGACGCCCACACACCGCAGAACGCATCTCCCAGCAAACTATGCAAAAGATTCTCTAGTTGAACGTTATTCATCTTTTAATAATAATCCACCAGAACCTGTCTTTTAGAGTTGATCTCCAGAATAGAATCGTAACAGGCGTAGACGATGAGCGTAGTGGTGTGCGGTAAAGGAGCTCTAAATCTCATCTCCAGTCTCAGATTGCCGTTTGAGACGACAGACAGAGTGTCGTTGTCATCGCTCGGGGTGAGATTAAAGACAAACAGAGAGTAGCCGTTGTTAAATTCCTCGCGATCTATGCTCAAGGGCAGATCTTTTAGATGTCTCCCCGTAGCCAGAAACACATTGTAAAATTCTCTGACGGACTGATCAACATTAAATTGGGGTTGGAAAGCCTTAGCAGGAACCTGTTTGCCATCCTGACAGAGAGCCAGATATTCAACATCGTTGTGAATGAAATTAAAGGGTGACAGGTCTCTTCTGCCTGTGAAAGCCTCGTGGTGCACCATAGCCAAGACCACGTATTTAGGCATGGCACCTAGAAAGATTCTCCTGGTTGCATATCCTAGAGTTCTCGGGGATGGAGTACGTTTTCACGTTGACCCGCGAGAGGGGGTAGAGCGCGTTACCTTTCATCAAGGCAGCGGCGTGACCTAACCGGACGGCCGGGGACACGGACACTTTTTTAACAAATAGAGAGGCCCCCGTTATTCTCAGACGAAAAGTGGAGTCGCGGGCTCCCGTGAGGCAAAAGGCATCGCTGGCGCGGGTCAGTTTAACTCTCAAATCAACAGAGTTCAGCAAAAGTCTCTCACAGAAAAATATGTCCCCGTGGAGAGGGCCGAGCAGGTGTACTTCTCTCGAGTTGGCGGTGAAATGGGCTCTCTTATTTAATCCTCTGTTAGGACCGTTAACGGTCACTATACAGTCCATGGATCCAGACGTATCTTTGTAAAAAAGACCACCGGTGAACTGACTCTTGAGCGTGTCCTCTGAAAAGTTGAGTAGAGTCTCGATCATGGCTCGGTAGGGATGCGTGGCGCTTGACTGTGAAATCAGTCTATCCCCCAAAGTAACGTCGCATTGGCTGAAAATTGTATTTAGAGGATAATTGATCAGTGCCACCGCAGCGTCGTTGGCCAGGTCCGTACCGTCGGCGTTGTTGATTTTCACACGCAGATGTAGCAAGGTATCGTTCAGATCCAGATACCTGTCTCCGTCTCCGGGGATGAAAAATTCTATAGGACCCCCGTCGGCGATGGCGGATAACGGTGAAATTTCTGTGTAGGTTTTATCATCGATAGAAAGCTGCGTCATAGGCGCAGAAAATAAATCTAGCTCAGCCAAAGTACACTCTGGAGATTTCTGATGCAATAGAGCCATTCTTTAACGGAGGTTGTAAAAAAAAAAATTTTATTAAAAAATGTCAGAGCTCTGGGAGGACTTCTTCTTTGACCGCCTTCTTTTCACGACTGATTTTTTTCTTTTTAACGCTCGAGCGTTTATTAGAGCTTGAGCGAGCGCGTTCTCCCGGAGGTCTCTTTCTCGCTCTACGCGACAAGACCATGATACCTCCGGATCCCTCCTGCTTCTGATCATTGTTGGTTACTCGTGCCATCGCGTGGCTGAACGTGTCCGAGGCTATGTTGCGGACTGCCGCTTTAAGATGAGGTTTAGCCACGGCGAAACCTTTTTTCACCAGAGGACTTACGAAGCGAAATAATTTTGAAAACAAAGAGCCTATACCGCGACCGTACATAACTGGCGCTCCATAAAATCCGGGCAAATTACCTCCTACCTGACTCTTATAATAATGTACGAAACGATGAGGATCTTCTCTCAATCCTACCCGAGCCATTTTCTTTTTTTTTCTGTTGACACACTTCGACTATTGTACCTTATCGTACGCTGGTGTACTCCTCGATAGTTTCCGATGCTCAACAGCTCGAAACTGAACGATGATGGTGTTGACAATGGGTTATATAAGCCTGCAAATCAAGTTTTTGGTCTAAAGTGAAGCGTCACGATAGTCTTGCCGTATGTAAACTCTACCGGTTTGTTTTGATCCGATTTTATTTCAATCTTAATGTTTTCAATGTGCTGTTTGGACACCGGTAAATAGTACGCAGGGTTGAAATACTGCGTGATAATCTCACCGAACGTCCCTTGAATATCAATGGTTCTCAAAAGCAGTGCGTAAACGTCACCGACTAGCTGTGGGCTCACTACGTCGCTGTAACAGTACATGTGATAAAACCCAGCACGTGGATCCGCCAGATAGGGAGACAACTTTTGGTCAAACTTGAACCATTCTCCTGGTTTCAGACCTATCATGTAAGCCGCGGGTGCCTCAAAAAGTACATGGGTTTGACCTCCCGCCTGGAAATCAAACCTTTTTGAATATTACTATAGACTGCATAAATATCGGAATTTATTTTTCTAAAAAAACTCTCAATCTCTGCCCTGAAGGTTTGTATGTTATTGTAATAACCCCCTCTAAATCTTTGACGGTGTACTTCGCTCTCCGTTTCCGGTTCTTTGGGTTTTGCCCTCCAATAAAAGTATGCATCATCCTGCGTTATAGTATAAAAGGTGTGCGGGTATGAAATTTGCGTCAAGGCGACCTCCCACTGACCCTCTAAATTGAGATGTCGCGCTAAAGCCACGCAGTAACTCGAACTCTTGTTGTCTTTAAAAACGTCGAAGCTGGCGTTGGAGGGCAGGGTAATGAAAAACCCCTCGTCCTTCGGTCCGTACATGATGTAAATGGTGGGCATGACGAGTCTGTGCAGATTTTTATTAATTTTTTAAATCTGACGCCTTGACCCAGCTGTTAAATTTCTCCGGCCAGTTTTTCCAACGTACAAAGACCTGTTTTTCACCGTGAACGGTGCGGCGCTTCAGAATCTTCTCTACGTGGTAGACTCTGTCTTTCTCCATCATTACTTTCTGCAACTCTGCCTCGTAAAATGAACCTTGTATGGACTCTCTGTCATAATCTTTTAGTTTGTACACAGGAGGGTCACGAGGGATGCAATCGGATACTGTAAACACCTCGTCTGTAAAACTCTGTTCGTTTTTTATCAAACACCCCCCTCAACTTTGAAATCCTGACTAGGTCTCCATTTTTAAAATTCATCTTTAATTCACCCTTCCGACGAGCTTCGGATGTACCGTACAAATTTTGAAACACTTCAAAAGTGTTCTCCGAGGTCACCTCCATAGGCTTCATTTTAATACTGCTGTGATAAGTGTGATTATAGCTTTTCACCAAGTCTTGCAGAACATTGAGGTATCGTAGAGTGTTATTTGCTGTAAAATATCTCCACATTCTGCCTTTTAAAGTACGATTAAATCTTTCAATCACAGAGGCCTTGAGATCGCTGGCTGTGGAAAAATGAACGATACCGTGTCTTCTCATCAAACCCTCGAAACTCTTGTTAAAAAATTCTTTCCCCGCATCGGTTTGTAGTTTTTCAGGCGTCTGGCTTTCTTCAAAAATGGATTCAAAAGCCTTCACCACCTCGGCGGCTGTTTTTCTCTTCAGCGCCCTAACGTAAGCTTTCTTGGAAAATATGTCTATGACAGTTAATAAATAATTATACTCATCATTATACTCAGACAGGGCTTGCATATCGCACAAGTCCGCTTGAAATTGGTATAAAGCGCGTGGGACGAAAACTCTGTTTCTAGGAAAATGTATTCTGACGGGTTTGTGTAAAGTATAAGCGTCCTGCCCCGACAGAAATTTTTTAACATTTTCTACCGAAACCGTTTTTCCCGTTTCGTCTCGCATGCTCTTGCGGAGCCGCTCTACACCTCCGAAGCTACCCGGGTGGGCGGGGTTGTAATACACTTTTTTCATGAAGCAAATCTCAGACATGTTGAAATTGAAATGAGAAAAAAGACTGGAGAGTAGTTTATTTATTGTTTTTTTTATTACACATGAGTAAAGCACAGCATCAATCATTTTTGAATAACTAAACATCAGCAAGCAAATTCTTATCATAAACCTACAACTAACATTTCTGAATATCTAAACAAAGGTCTAAGTGTAGCTTTTTATCATGAATAAAGTTTGCGCTAAGAGAACATTCTTTTCTCCAGGTTACACGCTCAAGGCTTCGTCCCAAAACTCTGTTATCTCTTCCAGATGTTCGTCTTTGATCTCGTCGTTTTCGCTCACACCGCTTAACAGGTGAAAGATAGGGTCACTGTCGGTACTCGCCGATTTCAGCCAGAGCAAAAGAGTCTCTGCGGTGATCCTAATTTGGTGCTCCTCCGCCTGTATTTCGTGCAAAGTCAAGAGGTGTTGGATGGCCGGAATAAACTTGGGGGTGTAGAGTTTTTTCATCAGAGCGTAAAAGTTGCTCTGGTAGAACTCTAGACCGATTACCTCCAGGCATTGGTGCTGTCGCTGGCTAGGATGGTCAACAAGACAACCGTAACAACTTTCTTTCTGGTACTTGCACAGAATGATGCCGAGCAAGTGAAGAACTGCAGCTTTTACAACTTTAAAGAAGGCAGATGACCACCCGTCAAGTTGGTCCACAGCGTCACCTCCCTGTCTGGGGGGAGTCTGATCCTCCACATCGTTGTCGTCGTCTTCGGAAGCCTCCACCTCGCTGTCGTCTCTCGATGAGGATGAATCTGAATCGGAAGAAGATGAAGGTGAAAGGGGAGGAGACACACACGTCATGCTCTCATCTTCCGATGCGGGCGATGAAGGAGGTACGGGTAGAGCTGGATCGGATGACGATGAAAGGGACTGGGAGATCTCAGGACACGGCTCCGAGCATATGTGGTGATCCTCCGGCGATGTTGGTGAAGACGCTGGGGAAGGAGGAGGAGGAGGAGGAGGGCTGTCCATACGCACGTCGTCCGTGGACTGCTGGTCGGTTTTTGCGTTCTCAGTTTTAGAATAAACTTTGAAAGGTCTCTCGGCATCAGACACCCTCTCCTGGTGCTTCTCTTGCAAGTGGACATGATTCTTCCGGGGTGTTTTTTTCGTTCAACTAGACTAACGGCTGTCTTTTATAGCGCATAGAAGCGGTCCTCCTTTTTTATGGGAGAGTTGGGGGGAGGGGGCGTGGTCTCATAAGAGATAGGGGTTTTTTTTTTTTGGTCACCAGAGTGTCTTCCCAATTGCGGCAACTGTGAAAGAGTAGGGTAATTCTATCACTGGTTTCTTCCATCATTTCGCTCCAAGCTGCAACCGGCAAAGTCAACAAATTGCAAAAAACTCCGCAGTCTGAGTTGAAAAGATCCAGAACAAAGTAATGTCCGGGGTCCTGCTTATGCGATTTCCCTTTCTCTGACACTCCCTCTTCCTTTTGCATCTTGTAACTGGCGCGATAGATCCAACGGCTTGTGCCTGAGGTTTTTGTATGCCAAATACTCGCAAATGTCTCTTTTTGCTCACAGCGTTTGTTGGTGTTGGGAAAAGGATACAGTTTTTTGTTTTTTTTTGTGGGACCATCATCATTTTGTAGTTCTTCTTCCTCTTCATTCTCAGTGACGAGGCTAGGCTTGACCAACTTTAACACGCCCCAGTCATTGGAAGAAAGCGTTGCTAGATCCGTCCAGGCCCCCTCTGTTTCACCCTCTTTCCGTTGATAGAGACACAGTTCCCCCGTCTTGTACTTGAACACGTAGCCCCAGCTACCGCGTTGTCCGTAAGGTTTCAAAGACCATTCTTGGTGCAAAGCCACAGGAGGAGAACTCTGAACCCGTCGCAGATACACCGTGTTTTTTTCAAGGATGTCTGCGTTACACCGCGATTCTTTTAAAATGGTAACAGCCGTCTCGCTAATAAGCGTCGTTCTACAATCGGACGACATGGTAAAAAAACCTACCAATCTCTCTGAAACTAAAGGTCGTTTAAAGACTTTTTTTAGACAAAGAATCTGACCAGTCTCTCACCCTCTGGTCCGTGTTGGGGGCAGCTTGACCCTTTAACCCCAGAAGGAATGTGTGTGTGTGGAGGGGGTGGAGGGGGCGTGGACGGAGGCGGGACACGGATGTGACGTCAGACCTATGTGTGTGTATGGGAGGGGGCGGAGTCGGAGGCGGGACACGGATGTGATGTCACACCTGTCAAAATTTTGACGAAAGGGGGGTAGTATCTTCTCTATCTGTTATTATTTGAGCCCATTCCTGAACAGTTGGTTCGTTACCTACCATCCACTTTTTTGTAATTGCTTTTTTTCCAGCAGCCAACAGTATACTCAGAAGATATCCATCTATTGTTTGCATTATTGAAGTTTTACAACCCAGGAACATTGTTTTAAAATCGAGTGGGGTGTATATTTGAAAAATCTGTTTTATAGCACTATTAATATCATGCCAATATTTTTGAAGATTCGGGCATTCCCAAAATATATGATAATGATGTGCTGTTTGGCAACCACAATGTCTCCAACATTGACTGGTTCCCTGTGAAAAATGCGCACTTTGGTGTGGTGTTAAGAAGTAACGTGACACACTTTTCCAACAAAATTCTTTCCAAACATGCGATTGTGTACATCTTCACTGTGATGCACATACTGTATGTGCTGTTATAACCAGTCCTGTTTCCTTTTCCCATTTGTTTTTAACATATTTTGTTGAGTGAATATTAAGATTATTGAGACACTTGTATAATTTTGATATTATCCCTCTTGTTATTTCTGATTTATATGCTTTTATAAAAAGTTCGATTAGTGGATTATATTGTTCTGTAACTTGCTTGTAATCTCCTTATTATAATAATTTCTTATTTGTAAGTACCTATAAAAATCTTTTTTCGCCAGATTAAATTTGTAATGGAAAGCATTGTAATGTGTCAAAGCTTTCCAGATGATTATTCTTTACAACTTGGAAAAAAGTCTTTATGCCTTTTGTTATCCAGATCTTAAATCTGGAGTCATTACGATTTGGTATGAAATTTTGATCATAAGCTAACCAACTCAACACTTTAATTTCTTTATGTAATTTATTTGTTTTTATCAGCTCCTTCCAAGTTGCAAAGGTAGATTTTATCCATGTATTTTCCAAATTATCAATTGATTCGAGTCGCTTATTGTCTGCTAGTACTGCTTCTGGAGGAACTTCTGTAATCGAATTGCATTCTATATCCTTCCATTTGGCTACATATTCTGGATCACACCAGTAGAGCAATGCTTTAATTTGAGCTGAAATGAAATAGTTTTTAAGGCAAGGAAGGCCCCAGCCTCCTTTCTCTTTTGACAATTGTAGTGTTTTTTTTTGTTTTTGGTTTTTTTTTATAATTTTTATTTTGAAACGTTGAGAATTCCACAATTTGCACATTTACAAAGCTTCATGGTCACTTCACACAACATCATGTGACCATTAATCGAACTTCCCATCCCCAACATTTCCTTTTTTTTTTTTTTTTTTTTTAAACAGAAATACCAATAAAACAAAATAAAATTACACAACAATATTAAACAGTGGATGCAGCTGTCCTAAGGAAAAGGGTGAATATGTATATATACCAAAGAGACTTTATCTTTGTTTTGTTTTAAAGAAAGTTAAATAAGGGAGGTTTAGTTACTTTTACTTGTCTAGATATTCGGGTTTCGACATGTTACTTTTGGTTAGCATTAAGGTACAGTATCCATCTTGACCAAAGCTTTGAACATTTTTCTGTCTGTAGCCTAAGTGAGAAAGTTAATCTTTCCATCTGGTAGATTTCATTAACTATCTCCATCCATTTTTCGAGGTTAGGAGGTTCAGGAAGGAGCCAGTGTCTGGTCACAGCCTTTTTACCAGCAACTATTAGAATTTTGTATAAATAGAGTTTGTCTGATTGCAATTCGCTTTTGCCCATAATTAAGGAAGTAAACTCAAAAGGTAATGTGGTATTAAGTATAAATTCTATATTTTTGTGTACATCTTTCCAGAACTGTTTTATTATTGGGTTTGCTGTCCTCGCCCCAAGCTACTGTCTTTGCAAGGCTAGACTGCGAGTTAACGGCGCTCCAATAAACAGAACTTTTTGGTTTTTTGCTCATTTATTGGAGAATGGCAATCAACCATTGTCCTCTTTGACCAACCGTAAAACTGAAACAAAATGAAATACAAAACATCATAACTACTTAACTTTCACCAGAAACGAACATATAATATAACAAATGACAGACACATTAATGCTTTTAACACTGTACTTACGGACAAATGTAGTCCAAAGCAACACTCGTATTAAGGGAACTTAACACACGAACAACTCGGCACTACATTCAGCCATTTTTGACTCTCACGTGTAGTTTAGCAAAACAAAACAACAGCACTGCGCAACCACACGGGGGCACTGTAAGCAAACGTAAGAATTACTAAATCAATTGAAAAACCTTACAATTTGAAATGGGCAGAACACTCCCTGTCTGGTACAATCTAAATTGTGCCACTAAAAATAACGTTACCATTAAACATTTTGAAAATAAAATAACTGTTACACAGTCTAGTTTTCATCTGGTAAAAGTAAAACCATTTCTGTAATAGGTCTCAAAAGCACTTTTACATTTCCATCTTTTACAGTTTTCACTTCTGCTTTTCTAATCTTATTGTCCTTACTCTGAATCGTTTTTATAACACGTCCCATTGACCATTCATTTCTGTGTGCTAAAGAGTCTTTCAACAACACAATGTCTCCAACATTAATATTTGCCTTCTCATCTGTCCATTTTCTCCTCTGTTGTAGAGTTGAAAGGTATTCACTTCTCCATCTTTTCCAAAAAGAGTCTGCAAGACACTGCACTTGCTTCCATTGTTTTGAATGAAGCTCCTGTGGTGCAAAACTCCCTGTTGGTGCAGATAGTGCATTTGTTTTTTGGGTCAGGAGCATTGCTGGTGTTAGAAGGATTGGATTGTCTGGGTCTGTTGACACTGGTATGAGCGGCCTTGCGTTCATTATTGCCATTACTTCTGCCATGAACGTATTTAATACTTCATGCGTCAGTTGAATGTGTGAGGCTTTTAAAAGAATACCATCCAAGATCCGTCTGGCGACTCCGATGAGTCTCTCCCAGGCCCCACCCATGTGTGAGGAGTGTGGAGAGTTGAACAGCCACGTACATCCTTTTTCTTGTAGAAATGCGTTAAGTGTTGTATCTTTGTTGTTGATTTTCAGCTCGTTACATGCTCCGATGAAATTAGTACCTCTATCAGAGCGTAGTATTTGTGCTGGTCCACGGATACTGAAAAACCTTCTCAGTGCATTAATAAAACTTGATGTTGACATTGATTCTATTAGTTCTATGTGAACAGCTCTTGTGGTCATGCAAGTGAAAAGTACAGCCCAGCGCTTACTGTCTGCACTTCCTCCCCTGGTGCGGCGAGTCATAACAGACCAGGGGCCAAACACATCTAGTCCTACACTAGTGAATGGTGGCATAGCTGACAGCCTATCATCAGGTAAGTCTGCCATCTTTTGAACCTGCAGCTTACCTCTGAGCCTTTGACATGTTACACACTTGTGAATAACAGAAGATATCAGTCTTTTGCAGCCAATAATCCAAAATCCAGCTCCTCTGAGTGCTCCTTCTGTTATGTGGCGACCCTGATGTGCTATTTTATCATGGTAATATCTCACAAGAAGTACAGCTATATGGTGCCTATGTGGAATAATGAGTGGATGTTTCTCTTCTTGTGTCAGATTTGCAAGTGCTAAGCGTCCTCCTATTCTGAGGAGTCCCTCTTCATCAATGAGAGGGTTTAACTTTTTCAGACTGCTTTGTTTTGGGAGTGGTAGATTTTCTTTTATGCACCTGTACTCTTCTTTGAATGTTTCCTTTTGCACTGTGTGAATGACAAACTTTGCTGCTCTGGACAGTTCCTCTACAGTGTTGCTATCATTAAAATGCTGCCATCCTTTACACTTGACGTCCACTGTTTTCTTGTATGATGCTGCAACACGTTTCAGTGATGCAATAGTACGACACAGTCTGATCCAATGTGAAAATCTTTCAAAACGACATGACTCTATTTGGGTTGCAGAAGCTTTAGTGATAAAAGTCTTAACCTCTGGTCTAATCTCTGTGTCTGAGTCTGGTTCTATGAGATCGAAAGAGTCGGGATGTGATGCCTCTAAACCTGGCTGTGTCAGAAAGGAAGGACCACTAAACCATTTAGTATGAGGTAAAGTGGAAGCTGCAATAGGTCTGGTGGCATTGTCTGCTGGATTGTTGCTTGTAGCTACGTAATGCCATTGTGTAGGATGTGTAGTCTTCCTTATTTTTGTCACACGATTAGCTACATAAGTGTAAAACCTCTTTGTGTTATGTATGTAACCAAGGACAATCTTACTATCTGTGAAAAAATGGACAGAATCTATTTCAATGTCTATTTCGTCTCTAATAAGTTCAAATATCTCTACAGCTAAAACTGCTGCACATAACTCAAGTCTTGGTACTGTGTGTGCAGGTCGTGGAGCTACTTTAGACTTGGCCATAATAAAACCTGTGTGCCACTGACCTTCACTGTCGAGGGCTCTCAGATATGCTACTGCTCCAATAGCCATGGTGGACGCATCTGAGAATATGCACAGTTCTTTTTTCACTGCAGTTAATTGGGAGAATGGAAGGTAGCATCTCGGTATTTGTAGCTGCTCAAGATCTTTCAAAGAGTTTTTCCATTTGTTCCACTCATCTTCTCTCTCTGCAGGAAGTGGTTCATCCCAGTTGTTTTGCTCTGTGGTCAGTTCACGGAGAAGAGCTTTTCCTTGCATTGTAATTGGTGACACAAAACCTAGTGGGTCGTATAAACTGTTCACAGTGGCCAGTACACCTCTCCTAGTGTATGGTTTTTGCTCTGTGCTGACATGAAATGTGAAACTGTCATTTTTTAGATTCCAGAGGACTCCTAGGCTTCTCTGCAGGGGTATGTTGTCTAACTCTAAATCCAAGTCCTTTAAATCTTTTGCTCGCTCGGCAGTAGGAAATGCTTCCACTACTTTGTGGTCATTAGAGGCTATTTTATGTAGTTTTAAATTTGATTGAGCCAACATATTTTGAGCGTTTGTCAGTATCTCAACAGCTTCCTCTGAGGTTGCTGTGGATGCAAGCCCGTCATCTACATAAAAATGTCTCATAATGAATTGTTTTGCGTCTTGTCCATGTTCATTCTCACCCTCAGCTGCAGCACGTCTCATACAATAAATCACCACAGCTGGGGAAGGACTATTTCCAAAGACGTGGACTTTCATTCTGTAGTCTTGGATATCTTTGCTCGGATCATTGTCCTCATACCAGAGGAATCTGAGATAGTCCCTATGATCTTCTCTCACTACAAAACAATAGAACATCTGCTGCACATCAGCTGAGAATGCTACAGGCTCTTTCCTAAAACGCATAAGTACACCTAATAGCGTATTGTTGAGGTCAGGCCCACTTAGCAAAACTTTGTTAAGTGATTGTCCTTCAAACTCTGCACTTGAGTCAAATACTACCCTCAGCTGGTCAGGTTTTTGCGGATGGTACACACCAAAGAATGGTAAGTACCAATGTTCTTTGTTTGAGTTCAAAGGTGGAGCAGGCTCTGCATGGTCATTGTCCAGCATGTTTTGCATGAACTCTATGTATTGCCTTTTCATTTCAGGTTTGCGATCCAGTGTCTTTTGGAGAGACTGGAAACGTGTGAGCGCTTGCTTTCTGTTACTTGGAAGTAGAGGTAAGATCGGGCCTAAAAAATCCAGCCCGACCCGACCCAGGCCCGCGGGTATTAAAGCCCGACCCAGCCCGAGCCCGACCAATTAACTTGATTTGCAGGCCCGAGCCCGTAGCAAACCCGAAATCTCATATTTTAATTGTGAGGACTCGGGAGGAACACAGAATAAGAGGCCAGACAAAGAGAGCGAAAGAGAGATCTTGATGCGCACTTGCTTAATTACGCGGAGAAATACTGCAGCGCACTTACCGGTGCGTGTTTGCCTTTTCAGTTCCCCTGTCTTTAGTTTATCCTTGACTTCTTGCTGCTCCATAATAGGGGATACCAGGTCAAAATAGATGCGGACTTGTCGAGGGGAAGATTATAGAGGGCGGCGTTCACGTGCGCAGAGCATGCTCTGGCTCTGCAGCTCGTATTTAGTAGTTAAATAGCAAATACCTTACAGCGCCTTCTCTGTTTTATCCAAATTATTTATTTTATAACAAGTATTCCTTAGTTTAGTATCCACACGTCGTTTTAGTATACATTTTTATAAACATATATTTATTTAAAAAAAAGTCAGCGAGAGAGAAGCCCGGCCCGACCCGACCCGAACGTAATGATTGACATTTTAGGCCCGACCCGGCCCGAAATTCGGGTCGGGTCGGGCTCTGACTCGGGCTTGGGCTTAAGATCTTACCTCTACTTGGAAGGCAAGGTCTGGGGGAGCGAAATGGCAATGGCGCCACCCAGCTGTTACTTTTGTCCTGATACACCTCTCTTCTCATTATGTCAATAAAGACCTTATCCTCTACTGACAACGCTGGTTTGTCATCATCTTTCGTTTTATCAAAAACAGTTTGTCCTAGATGATCAGCATGTCCATTTACATCATTTTGGGGGTCAAGTGCTGAAGTGGAATTGGATTGAGAAATATAACCACTTGACTCTTTAATTTGAAATGTGTTTGGACATGGGCTCAAATAAGAAGCTCGCCCATTCTCGAGAACATGTGTTTTCATAACATTCACATTTGGGGGTTTGTGGGTTTTCCCCAGACAGGCTTCGCCCACTATAACCCACCCTAAGTCCAGACGCTGTGCATAGGGCAAACTGTGGGGGCCATTAATTCTCTCTCTGACTTTATGCACTTGTATAATATCTCGTCCTAAGAGCAGTAGGATAGGAACATGCTCTTCTACAGGAGGTATTTTGTCAGCTACCTTCTGGAGGTGTGGGAACTGCATCGCCACTTTTGGAGATGGAATCTCTTTTCTATTGTCCGGAATCATGTCACACTCGATCAAGTTTGGCAGTAGGAGTTTAACTTTGCCATCAACTGACTCAATCATAAAGTTTACTGCTGTCCTGCCAACATTATCTGACAGTCCTGAGCATGTTCTGAGTGTGTACATGTCAGACTGAGTCTGAATGTTGAAAAGCTCAAAAAACTGTGACTTTGCAAGTGACTTGTTACTTTGTTCATCAAGTACTGCGTACACTTTCTTGGCTTGTTCTCTTTTGCCTGCAGGATAGATTAATACTGGACTAATCTTGGAGCATGAGTGGGGACTATTTGCATCTCCACATATCTCAGTGCATTTAGAGACTACAGAGACACTTGTACTATCCTGTGTCTCCCCGCCATCATCTCTATCTGGCTCAGCGCTCTCGGTTGGTACAGGAGGTGAACCTGGGTGTAATGCTGTCAAATGTCTGTCACTACCACAGTCCATGCACTTTATTTGTACTTTACAGTCTTTTGCTATATGCTGAATAGAGCCGCAGCATCTAAAACAGATCCTATTGTCTTTTAGAAATAGTACAGTTGGTAGAGGGGGTCTGCGTGCACCCCCCGGAAATCAATTTTTGATTGGTGTCTTCCTAAGGGAAAAAATGTGTAGAAAACGGTTTGCTATGTTAAAAATTTGAAATATTGTCCCACGTGCCTTTTTTATGCAAATTAAGCCGCCATTACATGAAAATCCTAAAATCGCTATATCTTTGCCAATACTACAGATAACTGCAAAAATGTGGTGTCTAGACCCAGGTTTTGAGGGTCAAGCATCAATATAAGACCAGTCTCATAGTAACCACATGTGTTCCTGACATGTAAGATATGCAAATTAGTGCCACCATTACCGAAAAACCTATTTTTTACCATATCTCTGCAAATAGTATAGCTATCGTGAAGAATATGGTGTCTATACCCATGTTTTAAGGGTCAAAGAACATCGTAAGACCAGTCTTTATATCGTCACAAGTGTCATTTGCACATTAACAAGAAAAAAATTAAGATATAGACGCTTCTGGCAATCATATAAATGTTCTCCATCATTACAAGCTTCAATCGTCATCGCTTTCTTCACTGTCAAAGTCAAATAAATCTGTTTCTTCATCTTCACAATTATCTTCTGCTTCCTCCTGATCATCAATAGTCTCAAGGAGATCAACCAGTGAGGTAGGTAGCACTGGACCACATGACCACAATGGTTCCAGTATGCCTTCTTCTGTCTTTATCCATCCCTGCCCCTCGTCGTAGGGGTTTGGCCTTTCACAAATTTTTTATCCATAGCCATTTCACATTGTTCACGTGCTGCTTTATGACAGGCTTGTGGATCCACAGTGAATGTAAATCCCTCAAAGCAGTGATCTGAGTGTTTTTGTACATACTCTGCTGTGCGTTGTATTGGATTGGCAGGTGGATCTACCAAGGCTTGGCTTAGTTCATTTCTAGCAGGTTCTTGTTCCTCTTCGTATGCAGCAGCCTCTGCCTCAGCAACAGCAGCCTCCTTTTCACAGCTTAAGATGTGTAGATTAGCCTCAAGATCAGCTTTCTGTTTCATTATTGCTGCTTCTTTCACAGAAAAAGCGAGTCGTGTACGTGCAGCATCTGCATTTGCCCGTGCCTTTAGCGCTGCCAAGCTGGCTGAAGAATGTCTGGACGAGCGTGTGGATGCATGTGAACTTATAGACTTAGCCTGTGTGTTCACGTTACCCGTGTTGCTCTTGTTCTTTGCTTTATACACGCTCTCTGCATCTTCCACACTGTCTTTTTGTTTAGACTCTTGTAAGTCTGGCAAAAAAAGGAGAAAATTTAATTTGTCAACTGGACATAGTTTATTTGGTTGAATACGTTTCGCAGCTCATCCAAGCTGCTTCCTCAGTTCTGTAAGTCTGGCTTTACTGTACCAGAATCTTCATCTTGTGAAGAGCTCAGAAGATACTGTCGTCCTGATCGTAGGCTCATGGTTGGTTCGCTGTGTGTATTCCCTTGTGGTGGTTGTGCCCGCTGCGCAGTTGTCCTTTTACTATGCTGTCCTCGCCCCAAGCTACTGTCTTTGCAAGGCTAGACTGCGAGTTAACGGCGCTCCAATAAACAGAACTTTTTGGTTTTTTGCTCATTTATTGGAGAATGGCAATCAACCATTGTCCTCTTTGACCAACCGTAAAACTGAAACAAAATGAAATACAAAACATCATAACTACTTAACTTTCACCAGAAACGAACATATAATATAACAAATGACAGACACATTAATGCTTTTAACACTGTACTTACGGACAAATGTAGTCCAAGGCAACACTCGTATTAAGGGAACTTAACACACGAACAACTCGGCACTACATTCAGCCATTTTTGACTCTCACGTGTAGTTTAGCAAAACAAAACAACAGCACTGCGCAACCACACGGGGGCGCTGTAAGCAAACGTAAGAATTACTAAATCAATTGAAAAACCTTACAATTTGAAATGGGCAGAACATTGGGCAATTCCAAAATATGTGCCAATGATTGGCCTCTTTATTTCCACACTGTCTCCAACAATTGGGCTTCTCCCCGTTACAACGACTTCGGTGTGATAAAAAATCTGACCAAACATTTCCAGTTGAACTCTCTCCATGAATGCGAATTTGTACATTTCCATACAGATGTGCAGTAACCCTGCCATTCTTCGTCAGTTATTTGAATAGTACCTTCATTTTCCCATTTCATTTTCACATATTTTGTTGAGTGTGTTTTTTTAATTGTGAATGCTTTATATAATCGGGATAGTAGACCTTTTTTAGATTTTGCGTGGTAAGAATTTAGTATTTCCTTGAGAATTGGTTCCTGCACATCTGGGGTGAGGGTTATTTCTTTATTAATGTAGTGGGGCAGCTGTAAATTATTACTGTTCCTGAGTGTTTGAAAATCTTTCACCGCTCCTTTATCTGTTAAAGAGTGGTGAGTTGTGATACCCTTAGGTATCCATCTACTGAATCCGGTGTCTATTTGGTTGGGTTTAAAGTCATGGTCATATGCACACCATCTCAAAATTTTTAAACTGTCATGTAATTTATATTCCTCTTTGGCATTTGACCAAGTCCTCAATGATGCTTCAAGCCAAGGATTATTAATCTTATTAAGGATATCTCCTATGTCTTTATTTCCTAGAATTGCCTGTAATGGTGGGTCAGATATGATATATATTTCAATGTCCTTCCATCGTGCTTGGTAATTAGAATTACACAGATCTATTAAGGGCTTTATTTGTGCTGAATAGAAATAGTCCTTCAGGTTAGGTATTGCCATTCCCCCATTTTCTTTTGAAAGTTGTAATGTTTTGAATCTCACTCGTGGTTTTTTCCCCAGCCAAAAAAATCTGGATATTATTTTTTCCCATTCAGAAAATTGTTTTTTAGTGATTTCAATCGGGAGAGTCTGAAATAAATAAAGATATCTTGGGAGTATGTTCATTTTTACGGACTCAATTCTCTGAGTTAGACTCATGAAGGGAATGGCAGTCCATCTCTGTATATCTTGTCTAATTTTTGCAATAAGGTCATCATAATTGCATTTAGCAATGGTTGTAATTTCATTGGGGATTACAATTCCTAAGTATTTCAGAGTGGTCAGGTCCCATTTAAGATTTAGTTCTTTACGTAATTTTGTTGAGGGATCATAATTTAATGTAATTATCTGTGTTTTGTTTATATTAAGTTTATATCCTGCATAACTGCCAAATTTTTTAAGGCTACTAAACAGTGTAGGCAATGATTCATCCGGTTCCTTTAAGTAGATAAGGACATCGTCGGCATAGAGTGCCACCTTGTGTATATCTCCTGCAATATCTATTCCCTGTATATCTTTTGTTTGTCTTATCATCTGAGCAAGCGGCTCTATATAAAGAGCGAATAAGAGAGGTGACAATCCGCAGCCTTGCCGAGTTCCACGTTCTAGTTCAAATGTATTTGTCAACTGCCCGTTTATTTTTATCCGCGCATTTGCTTTTGTGTATAATGCCATAATTATTTTGGTGAAATCGCTATGAAAGCCAAATTTCTCGAGTACTTTATATAAAAAGCTCCAACTCACAGAGTCAAAGGCTTTCTCAGCATCGAGACTGATTAAAGCTGCCTTAATATTATGCTTTTTAATATGATTCATTATATGTAAGGTGCGCCTTATATTATCATGTGTCTGTCTCCGTGAGATGAATCCTGTTTGATCTGTACTAATAAGTTTTGGTAAAATTCGGTCCAATCTCTTTGTTAGGATTGATGTGAATAATTTATAATCAATATTAAGAACCGAAATGGGTCTAAATGAGCTACAATCTAGTGGATCTTTTCCTTCTTTTGGAATTACTGATATGGTGGCTTCTTTCCATGATGGTGGCAGTTTTCCCTCTTTTATGGCCAGATTAAATATGTTTAGTAGAAAAGGTAATAATTCTGTTTTAAATGTTTCTGGGCCCATCTGGGCCCGGTGATTTGTTTGCCTTTAGATTTGAAATTGCATAGGCCAGCTCTCTTTCAGTTATTTCAGCTGTAAGTGTTTTGTTTTGATTTGGGGACAAGGTGGGTAAATTAAGTTGTTTCAGAAAACTATTGGTCTGCTGTTCATTTTGTAAAGTTGGCTGTGTGTATAACGGCTTGTAATAATTTTGAAAGACAGATTGGATTTCAGCTTGCTTATATACACATGTTTTAGTAATTGGGTCTTTAATTTTATCCATCCATCCATCCATTTTCTCCCGCTTAATCCGGCTGGGTCGCGGGGGCAGCACACTGCCCATTACTCTGTGCACCATAGACCCCTATGAACCCCTCTGCAGGTGGTGAGCCCACAGGAGGGAGGAATTCCTTGACGGTCCTTGATTATATACTGTTCATAGGGGTGTTACATGTTTTTGGTGAAAACCGGAGTACCCGGAGGAAACCCATCCAGACACGGGGAGGAAACATGCAAACTCCACACAGAAAGGCCCGGGCGACCCGGGGATCGAACCCGTAACCTTCTTGCTGTGAGGCATGAGTGTTGCCACTCAGCCACCGTGCTGCCGCCGTGCTTTAATTTTATATATTGTATTTTCTGCTTGTTGTTTTCTTAATTTGTTTGTAGTAGTTTAGCAAATTTGGAACCAGATTCGTAGTATTTTAGTTTTGTGTAAATCATTTTCTTTCGTATTTCTAATTGGTAAAGAGCATTTATTTGGTTTCTTAAACTTTTTAATTTAGCGTTAAGCCTTGGGTTCAAATCTTTTTTATGCATTGTCTCGAGATCTTTTAATTCTTTATTTAATTCTTGCAGTTTAAGTTGTCTCTCTCTCTTTTTATAGGAGCAGTAGGATATAATTTTCCCTCTCATGGATGCTTTGAGTGCATCCCAAACAATTTCTGAACTCACTTCTCCATTAAGATTTTCTTTAAGAAAAATTATAATGTCCTTTTTAATACTTTCAGTGAATTGTAAGTCATTTAGCACATTTGTGTTTAATTTCCACAGTGTATTTTTAGATTCAGTACCAATTGTTAAGTTTAGGTGAACTGGGGCGTGGTCTGATAAATCAATATTGCCTATGTCGACATTTTGAATTAGATGGCAATCTCTTTTGAAAAGGAAAGAATAGTCAATCCTTGAGTATGCTGTATGCGAATGGGAAAAGTAAGTATAATTACGGCTTGTTGGGTGAAGATACCTCCAGGTGTCCACAATACCTTGTTCTGACATTAGAATTTTAATTTTCTTTTGTAGGGAAGTTTGGATGGTAGGTTTTGATGAGTCAAGTCTGGAATTAAGTTTTATATTCCAGTCTCCCCCACAGATAACTATCCCAGTTGCCTGTGTCATTATCTGGAATAGCTTTCTGTAAAATTTAAAGTCACTTCCTGGGGGGACATATACATTGAGCAGTGTTATGGTAGCACCATCTATTTTCCCTGATATTACAGAGTATCTCCCTTCTTTATCATTATTTTCAGAAATAATTTCAAATGGGATCTTATGTGATATTAGAGTAGCTACACCCCGTCTGTGACCTGTTTTATATGAGGAACAATATACTTTGGTGAATCCCATTCTTCTCAGATTCTCATTTTCAGCGGGCTTTAAGTGTGTCTCCTGCAGCATGGCAATCTGGATTTTGTCCTTTTTCAATTTGGACAATATCTTATTTCGTTTCACTGGATTAAGAACCCCATTTACATTGTATGAAGCAAACTTTATATTGTTGGTCATGGCATTTTTTAAAAAAGCATAGTCTCTTGGAAAAGCAAACAGAAAAATACGTTGCATCCTTTTAACTCTGAACATTAAACAAAAGAACAAACAGAAACATAAGAAAGCATCCAATGTAAGAATCTGAACCTTAATAACTCCAGGAGGGTACGCTTCCAAGGGAGAGGTTCTAAATAGCTGAACCTTTATTGGGCTCAAGATGTTAGAGCGCCAGTCAGGGGAAGGCCTGTTCGGTAAAACTAGGGCCCACTGAGATAGCTGTGATGCGTCAGTAGCCATTAACAAATAGTGTCTGTGTCCGACATATTCTAAAGCCCTATGAATCAGGAGCAAAAGTGAACACTTATAGAATCTGTTACTACAAAAGAGTCATTTTAATTTGAACGGAAACATTTCAACATTCAGTCTAGAGCTAATGTTTACTCATCTGTAGGATTCTGGCACCTGTATTCTTGTAGTTTTTCCACCATGCGCTGTCGATGATCTTCGCTTGTTTGCGGGGGTCCTCTCTTTGGTGCCGCTGAGCCTGAGTCCCCGGTCCTCTGCCACGGTGAGAGCCGCTGTAATTCGTGCTGAAACGGGTCCACGGCCGGCGGGATGACAGTGACAGGGAATCCGCGTGATGACATGTCCGCTGTCGCCTCCGCTGCGTTTTGATACAATTGTAGTGTTTTTTAACGAATACGGGGTTTGTGTCCTTGCCATATAAACCTGGAGATTGTTTTGTTCCATTCAGCAAAAAGATGATTTGGGATTGATATTGGAAGAGTTTGAAATAAGTAAAGGAATCTGGGTAAGACATTCATTTTTATAGTTTCAATCCTTGCGGTTAGACTAAGATATGGGATAAGATTCCACTTTTCAAGATCTTTCTTCACCTTTGAGTAAAGGGGGTTATAATTTATCTCCAAAATCTTTGACAAATTCCTATGAAGGTTTACCCCTAAATATCTGAGACTGTCTGTTTGCCATTTGAATGGATATTTCTTTTTAAAATCCTCGGTAGGGTGCCAATAGGAAATTATTTCTGTTTTATCAATATTTAATTTATAACCAGACAATGGGCCAATATTGTCCAAGAAAATCATTAATTCTGGTACTGATTTTTCAGGGTTGGTTAAAAATAAAATTATACCATCAGCATAACGTGCGATTTTATGCTCCATTTTGTCAACTGTGATACCACTGATTGTTTTTGATTGTCTAATATGTTGGGCCAATGGCTCCAGGTATAAGGCAAAGAGAAGCGGTGACCAAGCACATCCCTGTCTTACACCTCTTTCCAGTAATAATGGGTCTGTCAAATAACCATTTATTTTTATTCTTGATGTTGGTTTACTATAAAGGGCGTTTATATTGTTTATTATCAAATCACTTATTTTAAATTTTTTCAAAACTTTGAACAGATAAAACCAGTCAACTGAATCAAACGTCTTTTCAGCATCTAAACTAATAATCATGGCTTTCTGTTTATTTT
Source organism: Taenioides sp. WSHXM2023 (assembly GCA_029959045.1). Lineage (NCBI taxonomy): Eukaryota > Metazoa > Chordata > Actinopteri > Gobiiformes > Gobiidae > Taenioides > Taenioides sp. WSHXM2023. The sequence continues at coordinate 839,361 of CM057085.1, read as the reverse complement.
TTTGTATACTACTCATTATATGTAGTGTACGTCTTATATTATCTTGAGTTTGACGTTTATTAATAAATCCTGTTTGGTCATTATTTATAAGATTTGGTAGAATATTTTCCATTCTTTCAGACATTATAGATGTGTAAAGGCGATAGTCGACATTGAGGATTGAGATAGGTCTATATGATCCGCATTCAAGTCTATCTTTACCTTCTTTAGGTATTAATGACACTATAGCTTCTCTCCAGCTTGGGGGTATCTGGGCTTCTTTAAGTGCCCAATTAAAAGTGGTTGTCAGTAGGGAAGTTAGCTCCTCCTTAAAGGCTTTGTACCACTCTGAGGTGAACCCATCACTTCCTGGTGACTTATTGTTCTTTAGCCTTTTGATTGCATTTTGTACTTCTGCAGTTGTTATTTCTACCCCAAGCTTGTCATTTTGTTCTTTGGTCATTACTGGAAGGTTAAGAGTTTGTAGAAAGGAATTAATTTCTTCTTCTTTATCTTCAGTTATTTTGGAAAATAATTGTTCATAGATTTAAACATTGATTGTATTTTATCTTGTTTGGTTACTATGGTGTTACTCTGACTATCACGTATTTTGAAAATCGATCTATCTGCTTGTTGCCTTTTAAGTTTCCAAGCCAATACTTTAGAAAATTTAGAACCACTCTCATAGTATCTTTGCTTTGTGTAGAGCATTTTTTTTTATTTCTTGTGAAGTTAAATCATTAATTTCATTTCTTATTCTTTTAATTTCTTGTAATAACTGTGGATTTCTATTCTGAGCGTGAGTATTTTCAAGGAATTTTAAATTGTTCTGTAAATCGTGTAATTTTTTCTGTCTTTGTTTCTTTTTTGCAGAGGCTAATGAAATTATTTTAAGATAAGATAAGATATGCCTTTATTAGTCCCACAGTGGGGAAATTCCAGTGTTGCAACGCACAGTTCAAGAACAGCAGGAAAATGGAACATGCAATAAAACAAGATAATAGATAATGGCTAATAAAAATAATAATTTAGAAATAGACTTAAAGATAGACTCTAATTTTGTTCCGGTAGAACAAAAATATAAAATACAAAATATAAAATATAAAATACCAAAAACTATTATGTACAATAAAAGTAACAGTGCAGCATATGAACAGAGTAAATCTCAGTAAAGTGACATCAGTATATTATGTTATTTACAGTAATATGACTATGTTTATGTACATACAGGATAAATATCAGTAAAGTGACATGAGTGAATTGTACCAGAGGTCTTCAGTATTGCACATAGATACACTTGAATGACACATGTTCAGTGTTAACAGTGTTCATTGTACAGTCTAACAGCAGCAGGAAGGAAAGACCTGCGAAACCTCTCCTTCACACAGTGAGGGTGAATCAGTCTGTCACTGAAGCTGCTCTCCAGAGCAGACAGGGCGTCCTGCAGGGGGTGACACTCATGGTCCAGCATAGAGATGACCTTAGCCAGGACCCTCTTGTCCCCCACCTGCTGCACTGAGTCCAGAGGACAGCCCAGGACGGAGCTGGACTTCTTGATGACCTTGTCCAGCTTCTTCCTCTCCCTCTCTGTGACGCTGCTGCTCCAGCAGACCACACCATACAGGATGGCTGATGCCACCACAGAGTCATAGAAGGTCTTCAGGAGTGGCCCCCTCACTCCAAAAGACCTGAGTCTCCTCAGGAGATAGAGCCGACTCTGGCCCTTCCTGTACAGTGCATCTGTGTTGTGAGTCCAGTCCAGTTTGTTGTTCAGATGAACACCCAGGTACTTGTAAGAGTCCACTCTCTCAATGTCCCTTCCCTGGATGTTCACTGAGGTGACAGTAGAGTGGCGTTTGCGGAAGTCCACCACCATCTCCTTGGTCTTCCCTGCATTGATGATGAGGTGGTTCTGCTGACACCAGTCCACAAAGTCCTGCGCTAGTCCTCTGTACTCCACATCGTCATCATCCTTAATGAAGCCAATGATGGCAGAGTCATCAGAGAACTTCTGCAGGACGCAGCTGTCCGTGTTGTGTCTGAAGTCTGCAGTGTAGTGGGTTCTTGGCTCTCACAAACTGGGGCCGGTTTGTGAGGTAGTCCAGGATCCAGTCTGCCAGGTCACAGTCCACACCGGCAGTCTCCAGTTTGTCCCTCAGGAGCAGTGGCTGGATGGTGTTGAAAGCACTGGAGAAGTCAAAGAAGAGAATCCTCACAGTGCTGCCGGGGTTCTCCAGGTGAGACAGTGAGCAGTGCAGCAGGTAGATGACGGCGTCCTCCACTCCGATGCCAGGCCGGTACGCAAACTGCAGCGAGTCCATCGCTGAGCTCACGGTGGAGCGGAGGTGGCCAAGGACCAGCCTCTACAGTGTCTTCATCAGGTGCGATGTTAGAGCCACCGGCCTGAAGCTGCTGGGGTCTTTAGCGTGCGGTGTCTTAGGCACTGGTACCACGCAGGAGGTCTTCCAGAGTTGTGGTACCACCCTCAGCTTAAGGCTCATGTTGAAGACATGCTCCATAACTCCGCACAGTTCGTCTGCACAGGACTTAAGGAGCCTGGAGCTGATGCCGTCTGGTCCTGCTGCCTTCCTGGGTCTGATCTTCTTGAGCTCCAGTCTCACCTGGGCTGTAGAAAATGACAGTGGCAGGCTGGGGGGATGGGTGAGTCCATGTGTAGTGGTGGGCTGAAGAGCAGAGGCAGAGGTGTGAAGAGGTGCAGGAGTTCCCCATTGTCCAGCTGGGGAGGTGAGAGCTGGCAGCTGGGTGGGGGGAGTGGTGGGTGAATGATCAAATCTCAGGAAGTGAGAATTGAGCTCGTTCACCCACTGCCGGTCCCCCTCCGTCTGGGCAGGAGGCGCTTTGAAGCCTGAGATCGTCTTGAGGCTATTCCACACCCCCTGGATGTTCTTCTGCTGCAGCTGTTGCTCCATCCTTCTCTTATGGCTGGCTTGGCTCGTCCTGATTTTCCTCCTCAGCTCCTTCTGTGCAGCCTTCAGCTCCTCTTTGGTCCCTGACCTAAAAGCTCTCTTCTTCTTCTTCTTCTTCAGCAGAGCTTTTATGTCAGGGTTAATCTACGGCTTGTTGTTTGAAAAACACCGCACGGTCTGGGAGGGGACGATGTTTTCAAAACAAAAGTTGATGTAGTCCGTGATGCACTCTGTCACTGCATTGATGTCCTCCCCATGTGGGTCACAGAGCTCTGTCCACACTGTGGTGTCAAAGCAGTCTCTCAGAGCCTCCTTACTCTCAGCAGTCCACTTCTTCACCACACGGGGCACCACAGGCTGTCTGTGCACAATAGGCTGGTACACAGGCCGCAGATGGACAATGTTGTGGTCAGCTCTACCCAGGGGAGGCAGTGGGGATGAAGAATAAGCCTCCTTGGCGTTGGCAAAAAATAAATCCAGTGTTTTATTGTCTCTTGTGGGGCAGGTAACATACTGGGTGTATGTAGGCAGAACAGGTGCAGGAGATGCATGGTTGAAGTCTCCAGAAATCAGGAAGAGAGCCTGTGGATGCTTTGTTTGGAGTGTGCTCGTACAGGAGTGCAGTGTGTCACATGCTGTCTCAGCATTAGCAGAGGGAGGAACATAGACAGCGATCACAATCACATGTGAGAACTCCCGGGGCAGATAATATGGCCTCATGCTAACAGCCAGCAGCTCAATGTCTCTGTTACACAGCTGCTCCTTCACTGTACAGTGTCCAGCTTTGCACCACTTCTCATTCACAAACAGAGCCAGACCTCCTCCTTTCTTCTTACCACTCTCTGCCGTCCTGTCTGCGCACAGCAGGTGAAAGTTGTCCATAGCAACAGAGCAACAGCTGAATCCGGGATTTGTGGGGTTAACCAGGACTCTGTGAAAAGCATGATGCTGTCTCTGTATTCCCGCTGATATCGCATGAGCGCCGCTAATTCGTCCGTCTTGTTCGAAATAGACCGCACGTTTCCCGCGATGACAGAGGGGAGCACAGGTCTGAAGCGTCTCTTCTTTTCCCGGAGTTTGCGTCCAGCACGTCGGCCCCTGCGCGTCTTCCGTAGCAACTCCGTTGGGATGTCATGGCGGTCTCGGGGGAACACTACAGCGCAGCGCTAACAGCTGATCCCTTGTGTATACAATGGGGGGTCGCGGGCCCACGCACATCGCGCCGGTGAAAATTGGCGAAAATCCAACAAAAGAAAAGTTGAAGCGAAGCAGAACCAACGCGTTTCTGAAGTACTTAGCTTTATACACACTATTTACAAAAAGTACAAACACACACAGACGGTAAAGAGCAAAAAAAGTTGGAAAATAGAGGAGCGCGATGCAACCAGCTGCAGCTCTCACCAGCGCCGGAACTGCTTTGGCTGCATCCCAAAGGATCGGTGGAGAGGTTTCACCATTATCATTTTCTTTGATATATCTAAAAACATCTTCTGAAATCCTCTTTTTAAATTGAGAGTCATTCAGCAGATTAGCATTAAATCTCCAGAGTGTATTTCTTTGTTCTTCAGCCATATCTATTGTCATATATACTGGGGCATGATCACTTAAGTCTATTGTGCCTATGTCTACTTCAGCAATTTTGGATCGATCTTTATTGAAAATAAAAAAAGTAGTCTATCCTTGTATATATCAAGTGAGCATTTGAGAAGTGGGTATATTGTCTTGCTCTTGGGTGCGTTTCCCTCCAGATGTCTATTAATCCTATATTCTTCATTAATTTACCCAATTTGGTATTCAGTGATTTATTACTACTTTTCTGATTTGAGATGTCTAGTCTAGGTTGTAAATGAATATTAAAATCGCCACCACAGATAAGAGTTCCCTCGGAGTGGTTAGCAATCAAGTCTATGACTTTAATATAAAACAAAGCATCACTGCCTGGTGGGGCATATACGTTGAGTAACGTATGCATTTTACCACACAAAACACCTTTGACCAATATAAAACGACCTTCTTTGCCTTTATATTCATAACTCTGTTCGAAGGCCGCCTTACTTGATAACAATATTGCCACCCCTCTTTTGTGTTTACCTTTGTAAGAAGAATAATATAATTTGGTATAACCGTATTTAGTTAGCTTCAAATGTTCAAAGTCACTCAAATGTGTTTCTTGTAAATATATGATATCTATTTTTTCCTCTTCTCATTTTTGTCAGTATCTTTGTACGCTTAATTGGACTTAATATGCCATCAAAGGATTGGAGAATCACAAGATGTCATAAAGTGAGATTAGACATTATTCCAGGGGTTAAATCAGTAAGACATACAGTGCACTGAAGGAAACCATCAGCTGTGCCCACATACTTTTGTGCCAGTCACCAGAGGCCCAGAGATCGACTAAAGCTTATTTAAATATTCTGTAAATGCCACTGGAAACAGTGGAAGTGTCACGTTAGTAAAGTCAAGATTAGACACATGACATCATCATTTTAAATTTAATCGCAAGACTCTTAAAGAGCTTGTGCAGAGTTAGTGTGGTTAGTGGTTAGTAGTTAAGCACATGCACAGAGAAAGTGCAAATACAAAATAGGCAATCAAAGGAGACAGTCACATTGGACAAAAACACCTGCAGATTCAAATGCTTAGTCATGTACAGTCAAGTATCTGAACCTTTTGGAATTTCTCACATTTCTGCATAAAATCACCATCAAATGTGATCTGATCTTCGTCAAAATGGCACAGATGAAAAAACAGTGTCTGCTTTAACTAAAACCACCCAAACATTTATAGGTTTTCATATTTTTAATGAGGATAACATGCAAACAATGACAGAAGGGGTAGGAATAAGTAACTGAACCTTCTGCCTAAGGAGACTTTGAGAGCAATTAATACCATTTTTTACCAAACAATTTAAGTCAGGGGTGGAGTGGCTTAAAGCTGCTCTTGACACTTGGACACTCCACAGAACTTCTGGCAAAATATTTTGTGGACTGATGAAACTAAAGTTGAATTGTTTGAGAGGAACCCACAACATCATGTGTGGAGGAAAAATGGAACAGCTCACCAACATCAACACCTCATCCCCACCATGAAGCCTGGTGGAGGGAGCATCATGGTCTGGGGCTGTTTTGCTGCCTCAGGGCCTGGACAACTTGCAATCATTAATGGAAAAATGAATTCAAAATTTTATCAGGATGTTTTGCAGGAAAAGCTGAGGCCGTCTGTCAGACAGTTGAAGCTAAAAAGAGGATGGATGCTGCAACAGGACAATGATCCAAAACACAGAAGTAAATCAACTTCAGAATGGTTTCAGAAGAACAAAATACACGTTCGGGAGTGGCCAAGTCAAAGTCCTGACTTGAACCCCATTGAGATGCTGTGGCATGACCTCAAGACAGCGATTCATGCCAGACATCCCAGGAATCTGACTGAACTGCAGCAGTTTTGTAAGGAGGAATGGTCCAAGATTGATCCTGATCGATGTGCCAGACTGATCTGCAACTACAGGAAGCGTCTGGTTGAAGTTATTGCTGCCAAAGGGGCAACCAGATATTAAATGTGATGGTTCAGTTACTTATTCCTCCCCCTTCTGTCATTGCTTGCATCCACATTAAAAATATGAAAACCTATAAATGTTTGGGTGGTTTTAGTTAAAGCAGACACTGTTTTTTCATCTGTGTGATTTTGACAAAGATCAGATCACATTTGATGGTGATTTTATGCAGAAATGTGAGAAATTCCAAAAGGTTCAGATACTTTTTCATGCCACTGTATAGTACTACTATTAATTAATGCTACTGCTACTATTGCTGCTACTATACTATACTGCTACTGTCTATCTTGAAGCATTCCTTAACCTGTTTTTTTAGTCTATTTATGAGACAGGGACAGTGCACAATATACATTGACCTTAACAGGAGAGATGCATTGTTCCACCTGTAGTCCGTGTAGTAATACTATTACTGCTTCTAATAATAATATACAATGCTCATCTACGCACACACACACACACACACGCACACGCACACGCACACACACACCCACACACACACACACACACGCACACACACACACACACACACACACACACACACACACACACACACACACTACTGATGCCACATGCCCCTTGTCCATCTTGACGCTTACTCTACCAAACGTGTGTGTGCTAGGTTTGAGTAGTTAGGGGGAAATATAAAAGAAAACAATCACACACAAAATCTTGAAAAAGGGTAAGTCACATAAATTAAAAATAAATCAAACAGGAAAAGAAGGAAAGCAAGGCAAATTAAGGCCATCTTGAAGGCATCGTCCATCTTGATTGTTGACCTGTGAAAATGTCTTACCCTATAATGCTACTAATGCTACAGCTACTATTACTACTATTCCTAGCATACAACCTTTGTCCATCTGGAAGACCCCTGTCCATCTAGAAGCCCCCTTCACCTGACCTGTGAACCTGTGTGACCCTACCTCTTACCCTACCATATAAGTGCACTGCAAATTTCTCTGTTCTGGCCAAGATTTTAAAACTTATATCAGGTAAATATCAGGCTTATATCATCTTGTTTTGAGATTTATTATCGAGGTACAACCCTTATACCGCCACCCCGACATTTCGTCATTCCGACATGCCCCCATTCCGACACTTTTTGATGCCGCCATTCACGCTTTGGGGACACCCTGCTCCGCGGGCTCGGGGTTCTCTCGCTCTTTCTTGCTTAAGTCCAAGATCAGTCCTGATTTAGTCCAGGTTTAGCTCTGGTTTAGTTCTGGTTTAGTCCTGGTTTAGACCTGGTTTAGTCCTGTTTTAGTCCTGGTTCAGTCATGAGATCAGTCCTGGTTCAGATCTGGTTCAGTCCTGGTTTAGTTCTGGTTTAGTTCTGGTTTAGACCTAGTTTAGTCCTGGTTTAGTCCTGTTTTAGTCCTGGTTCAGTTCTGGGATCAGTCCTGGTTCAGTCCTGGTTCAGTCCTCGTTCAGTCCTGGTTCAGTCCTTGTTCAGTCCGTATGCGGCGCAAAGGTCCGGCATCTCAACTGATGTTTCTTCTGCTCAATAAATAATGCCTGTGAAGTGAAGAGATGTATTTTTGACAGTGGAGTCATGTCGTATTCATATTCGTACTGAAGAAAGTGTAATCGCAAATTTTCATTTTGTGATTGTAATTCTTGATGTTGTAACTTCAATTTGTATTCTGATGGATAAAATACATACAATACATTTTATGTACGACTGGACTCATTCGAGAGTTTACAAATATTTATTTTATGCTCAACTACAGCCAAATATGCAGGATTTCCCAAATAGGCACAGATTTCTATCCTATGCGCACAAATATTTCTGAAAGCTTTCATACTCCATACGTATACCTCATTTAGTAGGCCCATGTATTTTTAATAATTACCTTGTTTATTGGAATGGCGGAATGTTGAAAAAAATGCTTAAGTGCCGCCACTCTGACCAAGGAAAAAAAAATGTCACAGTGCAGTTTGATAAAAAATGGAAATGCCTCCACTCCGACAATTAGACATCAATGTCGCAATGGCAGCATGTAACCTTTATTATCTACTTACTAGTTCTGAGACTGCTTAATTCTAGTCTAGAGGTAAGTTTTTAAGATAACTTGAGTAAAATGATCTTGCTGCATGAACAGATAATTTCACTACTTTAAAGGCATTTTCTGATAGATTTCAATTTTGGCCAAGCTTTTTTGCAGTGTGAGTTGTATCTGTGTGTGTGGATGTGCTATGTTTGAGCAGCCAGGGGGAAATAAAAAACAAAACAAAAAAACAATCACACATTGCAAATCTTGAAATATGAGGTACAACACAATTCTTTTGACTCACCAAACAGGAACGGAAGGTGAGCAAGGTGGTCTTCTACATCTTGAAGACGTCGTCCATCTTGAACCTGTCTGACCCTTACCCCATAATACTACTAATGCTACAACTACTATTACTACCACTCCTGGCATACAAACTCCATTTTCCATCTTGAAGACCCCTGCCCATCTTGAAGCCCTATAATAAATCCTATACTGCATCTAATACTATTGCTAGTGCTACTAATACTAATCCTATTTCTAGTATACAGCCCTTGTCCATCTGAAAGACGCCTGTCCATCTTGAAGCCCCCCTTCACCTGGCCTTTGAACCTGTGTGACTACCTGTATTATTATGATGTAGTATTTGTAGTAGTAGTAGTGGTAGTAGTGGAAGTCTAGCATCAGTAGTAGCATATATTTTTTTCTTTTTACTTATTTTTTTTCAGGTTTTATTTACTCATTTATTTTCACTTTAATGTATTTGCTACATTTATTACATTTTGATTTACTTTTCCAAAAATATATTTACAAATAAATAAATTATAAATACAGAAAAGTAAAAACAAGCATATTTTAATCCCCAGAATGTATGCATTAATGTCTATAGAATAATTTATTAACACATATATTTTTATTCAGCATTTAATGAAATTTCAGTATGTATCCTTATATTTATTTCCATTTATGTCATTTTTGGTCCTCCATAAAAAACAGCCTATAAATATTACATCCAACTGAAGATCAAACCGGCTGAATATTATGAAACAGATTTTTCAGTATAGGTGCCTTCCATACATGTGAGGTGTGTGTGTGTGTGTATGTGCATGTGTTTTCTAACTCTACCATATATGTAAGGGGGGTATGTGTGTTGCTTAAGCAGCAAGGGGGAAATGAAAACAAAAATAAATGAATAATAATAATAATAATAAACAATCACACATAGAAAATCTTTAAAAATGGTAAGTCAGACAAACTGCATTTTATTTCAAACAGGAGGCAGTTTTCTCCATCTTAAAGACATCGTTGTACATTTTGATAGTTGACCTGTGAACCTGTCTGACCCTATAGTAGGCTACTACTGATGCTACTGCTACAACTGCTGCTTCTACTAACGCTACTAACGAGTGTGAACTGGGTTTAGGAAGACAGCGGAAGCTTTATTAAGCCCTACACAGGAGAAGGGACCATACCATGAGCACTAGTTGTGGTTTGATAAGACAATTAACAACAGCATTTGTAAGATATGTTTTATTAACAAGCAGATAATAAAATATATATTCCCATTCATAAAAGCATTCAGTAACAGTCTTTGGGTTGAATATCAAGTGAAAAACATGCAGTACAACTTTAAAAGCCCCTGTGCCTTGTAATGCACACGATTTATGGAAGACATTATTTAATAGCAGATTAAATACACGTTAAAACACCTGTTTATACAGACATATCAGAAACTACATCATTTAATCATTTAATACACACAAAATAGCTTTTCACAATAATTCTTAAGATTTCCTAAGCTAGGTGTTGTGAGCAGCACAGAGTGGACTCTGGTCCCGTCCGAGGAAGTCCTGTCATGTCCAAAGCCATGAGACTGTATCAAAGCATCTGGATCTTTCACCTCTGCATGTGAGCTGGGTCAGCCTGTGGTCTTCAAAGCGGAGGGGGGGAACTATTATAATATGACGAATGGACACTTTGTGTAGTAAAATATGTCAATTGGAAACATTGCTATGGATGTACATAGCTTATATTTTTGAGAGTGCAAATTCATGTTTTAGCATTTAAAGAAGTAACAGTCCCCTGGCCTCAGACCCTGTGCAGTGTCTGGGTTTGTGGCCTGGAGGCTGGGGCTTAGATGTTCTCTGCGTGGGGCACCTCGCGGATGCTGTGCTGCAGGGTGGTGCCTCTCCCAGTCGGTTTCCTCCGGATGCTGCGTCCAGAAGAGATGAGGTCTGCATATCCACGGGAGTGGGAGAAGGCATAGGCTGATCTGCGGGAACGTCGGCCTCTTTGGAACGCCGGCATCTTCTCTCGCTCCTCACGCTCCAGCTCCTGCTCATACTTCTTCCTGTTCCTCTGGACCTGCACCACAAAGCAGCAACAACATTTAAATATTAGGGCTGTGGTCAGTGGTGACGAAGTTGACCAAATTTATATTCGACTAATCATTTTATTATCAGGATTTCTATGGGTCAACAGCACAAAGGAGAAATGAGTGAGTGAGCAAGCAGATGATTTGGAAGTGAATCATGAGTTTAATCTGCGTAGTTTTTACATATGTTTTTACATACATACACTGTTTCCTAGTACTTTTCTGTATAAATAATTACTAAATAAACTCCCATACAGAGGTAGTCTTGTGAGAAGGAATGCACTGATGCAGGTTTTTCTGTTCCGATACCGATGTCGATAGTTTAGTTCTATTTCATCCCTCCTGACTGCCAGAGGGCGGTGCTGAAAGCACTAAATGTTCCCTTCGTACATGCGCAGTTTGAGTAGTAATACCAAATGAGTCACACCTGTGACCCAGGATGACGTCCCGGAGGTAATATAGTCCCCCGTCATCCATGACTCTGTGTCTCATTTCTTCTCGAGTGCGGTTCAATCTACATGGCATTAGCCATAACCTAGAACTTGTGTTGTTTTTCTGTTGCTGGACGCCCGTTCACCGTCTCGGTCGGAGCAGCGGCTTTTCGCCCTCTGAGGGCTGCGACAGTCTACATTTTGCTGGAGGATTGAAGGTACTACTTTCAGTATATTTAACAAAGCCTTTTTGTTTGTGATGGTAGTGTTCACGCCCCCTCTCCTAACACTTGGCTTTTAAGTTTGTGCTAATCTGTTCTCTTTGGTGAAGGTTGCGTTCACGCACCCCCTCCCATCAGGTACGTTTGTATTATTAGCAGTATACTATAGGCTGTTTATTACTAACGCTAAAGTATTTTGGTTAATTTCTCTCTCGTGAAGGTAGCATTCACGCACCCTCTCCCATCGGTTACGTTTGTATTCTTAGCAGCACACTACAGGCTGTCTATTGCCAACAGTGTTCTCAAATTTTGTTTTGTTTTTGACTCTTTCGGTGAAGGACGCATTCATGCACCCTCTCCCATTAACTGAGTTTTGATTGATATTGTGCCTAGTATCATGGTTTAATTTCTCTCTGGTGAAGTTCGTGTTCATGCACCCTCTCCCATTGTTCACTTAAGTTTGTGCTATCAGAGCTACCCTGTAGATGGGCAACTGCTAACTTTGTTAGCCATTTTGGCTTAACATTTTTGTTTCTTTCGGTAAAGGTTCTCGCACCCTTTCCTGTACTATTATTTATACGGTCAGTTCAGCGTATTATGCCTATTGCTGATGGTGCCGGCTATTTTAATGAATTTTTGGTCTGTTTTGATCATCTTTGGCCCTAATTGGTGATGGCTGCATTTGCGCCCCCACTTCCAGTTCTGGCTTTTTGCGGGCCAGATAGTACCTGTCATAATTAGCAGGTGTTCTCATATTGGGTGTCTGTATACCTTAGTCAGTGAAGGCTGTGTTCCCGCCCCCTCTCCCACCTTGGTTTCTCCGCTTGCCAAATGACTGCTGTCTAGCTGTCTGGTTTTCTTCCCATCTATATTGGTTGTGCTCGACAGATCGCATCAGATAGATGGATGGCTCTCACTGTTGTGCGGCTTGTGGACCCACCCTTCAGGTTGATAATGGCCACGACCTTTGTCCAGCATGCCTCGGCCCTGACCACTTGAAGGAAGCATTGTCAGATAATCGATGCCATTGTCAAGTATCCACGACCCTAGTGCCGTGTGACAGATGATTTCATCACCAAGGCGTACAACTCTGGTGCCTTGGTCGTCTGGGCAATTTTTTGGCATACTTGCTTTTTGCCCTCTCTGCCTCCCTCCAGGAGGGTGATGGTGCTGCGACGGCTGCTGATTTTCATGATGCGGCACTGCAGGCTTTTGCATTGATGACAAGGGAGCTTGTGTCCTTTCTGTTTCAGGCTCGCCGGCAGATTTGGCTCGCTCAATCTCCCCTGACGAAGGCAGGACCATCCGCAATGTGCCTTTGGAACGAGGGCAGTTGTTTGGTTCCGCTGCCTTGGAGGCATTGGACCAGACTGTCCATGCTCGACAGATGAGATGGCAACTTTCTGGCCTCAGCAGAGCTATGCCCCCTCCTCAGCAACCAAGGAGCCCGACTGCTGACTCCAGTGCTCGGCCGCCCCCTCATGGTTGGCCTAGTGATGGATGCTTCCCTCAAGACAGTCCTGGCAGGAATTTTCATATCAAACCTTGTCAACCAATGTGGCAGCCCAAAACTTCAAACACTGGCCGTCGCCCCCCCAGGGCCTCTAAGAGCAGCGGGGCCAGAAATTGAAACCTTAAGGCCAGCCGTCGAAAACTTCTCTCGTCAGCAGCTCAGTTATTGGGCTGCTCATGCATCGGATCCATGTGTGGTTGCCACTTTGGCTCATGGATACCAGCTGCAGTTCCGACACCGGCCACACATGTCAGGCCGGGTCAATATGATGATAATTAACGACCCGGCAAAAGCTCAAGCACTGGATCAGGAGCTGTCCGCCCTTCTGGCCAAAGGGGCCATTAAAGCAGTAGATCCCCTGCTGCAGCCCAGGGGCTACTACTCCACATATTTCCTTGTACCCCCAAAAAGGTGGATTTTGTCCCATTCTGAACCTACGGGGACTCAGTCATTTCATGAAGGTCTTACAGTTCCACATGCTCACCATAGCAGAGGTTCTCCAAACCCTTGCAGCGGGGGAATGGTTCACGTCAATAGACCTCAAAGATGCTTACTTTCATGTGCCCATTGCACCACAACACTGGAGATTTCTCAGGTTTGCCTATCAAGACCATCACTGGCAATTCCGGGTTCTCCCATTTGGGCTCTCCCTCTCTTTGAGGGTGTTCACCCAATGGGTGTTCACTTGCTCCTTTGCAAGCCACCAGACTGAAGATATTGCCATATCTGGATGATTGGCTGATTTGTGCTCCATCCAAAGAGCATGTGAAGCAGGACACTGATCACCTGCTTGCACATGTGGCCCAGTTGGGCTTCACAGTGAATATGGAGAAGAGCAAGCTGACTCCAACTCAGGCAACAACTTTTCTTGGACTGGATTTGGACATTGTGACAATGAAGGCTCGCCCGTCCCTCCGTCGCCTAGACAATATTTAAGGTTTGATCTCTTGCTTCAAACTGGGCAGTTTTCACCCCTTTGTCACCTTTCTTCAGCTTGTGGGAAAGTTGACTTCTGTCACACGAGTTATGCCTCTCGGCCTTCTGTCACTGCGTCCGCTACAAAAGTGGCTGAACAGTCTTCATCTGGATCCCACGCGGCACCGACAATGGATGCTCAGAGTGACATGGCAGTGCTCCTGTGCACTGACTCCATGGAGGGACAGGAGCTATTTGTCACAGGGTCTGGTGGTGTCACAGGGTCACATGGGTCTGGTGGTGTGTATACATAAATGTTTTGGAGTTGCATGCTATCCATTTGGCTCTCAGGAGCTTTCTGTCACACTTGAGAAGAAAACGTGTTCTGATTCGGTCGACACACACTTCGACCGTCTATCACTTGAACCATCAGGGGGGCATCAGATCAGCACGACTTCTCAGGGTGTCTCAAGACCTGTCGACATGGGCTGTGACTCGTCTGTCCACACTGCAAGCAGTGTATTTACTGGGAGACAGCAATCAAGTGGCAGATTATCTTCCCCGAAGGGAACCTCTTCCAGGAGACTGGTGTCTCTGGAACCTGTTTGAGCGGGCAGAGGTGGCTCTGTTCACCTCAAAGGAATCGACTCACTGTCCTCTATGGTTCTCCCTCATGTGGGAGCCAGGTTCTCTCTCATGTGGGAGCCAGGTTCTCTGGGAGAAGATGCACTGGCATACATTTGGCCCCAGTGCCTCCTTTATGCTTTTCCCCCTCTTCCTTTGATCTGGCCGACCCTACAGAGGGTTCTCCAGAAAGGCCACAGACTGTTGCTGGTTGCCCCATACTGGCTGGCACGACCATGGTTTCCGTTGCTGTACAGTCTGTGTTGCGGTCTCCTGTGGTGTCTCCCGGCCAGGAGAGATCTGCTGTCTCAGTTGAGGGGGTCAAGTATGGCATCCCAATCCTCAACGCCTCCAACTGTGGGTGCGGCCACTGGCGGGCCCGAGCTGTGGCTGACTGGTGTCACCGATCCTGTTCAACGAACACTCTTGAATGCCAGAGCAGCCTCCACTCGTCAGCAGTACAGGAACAGGTGGAAGTTGTTTTCTCACTGGTGTTCTGGCTGCAGTGAGAATCCTGTGTCTTGTTTGGTGCCATTATCCTGGAGTTCCTCCAGTCTCTCCTGGACAACAGATGATCTCTATCCACTCTTAAGATGTATGTTGCTATCCTGTCATCATGGTTTGGTTGGAAGCTGTACAGTTGGGTGCCATAACTTGGTTTCTCTTTTCCTACAGGGTGCTCGCAGGTTGTGCCCACCAACTACACCACGAGCTCCAGTGTGGGACTTGTCGTTAGCCTTGGAGTCTCTGTGTGGCCCTCCATTTGAGCCTTTGGCACAGGTGGACATCAAATGGCTTTCATCTAAGACTGCATTTTTATGGGCTATTGTGTCAGCAAAATGGGTCAGTGAGTTACATGTCCTTTCTGTCAGCCCTTTCCTGTCTCAGGTGGAGTCCAGATGGTTTTGGTGTCACTCTGTGGCTGAACACAGCGTTTATGCCGAAGGTGTTGTCCCATTCTCACTGTAATGAGCCTTTGAGTTTGGCTTGGTTTGAGCCCCTGCTTAGAGAGGGCAGGGACAAGCTGCAGTTGTTATGCCCGGTCTGGGCACTGAAAACCTATATTGCAGCCACGGCAGGTATGAGGCATTCAGACTTGCTGTTCTTGTGTTATGGGGGTGCTAAGAAGGGCTGTCCTCTTTCCAGACAGCGCCTTTCACACTGGGTTGTTGAGGTCATTCACCATGCCTACAGCGTTGCGGGCCGCAACCCTCCATCTGGTGTGAGGACGCATTCTATTCGCACCTTGGGCTTCACTAAGCACATTTGCCAGATTCTACAACGCCAATGTGGTCTCTCCTCATCCTCTTGGCGTGGTTCTTCATGAATCGCTGGGCTCTTCTCAGTAAGGTATGTGCTCAAGGTGCTTTGTGACATAGGTGGTATTAGTCATTCAGTGCTTTCAGCACCGCCCTCTGGTGGTCAGGAAGTTAAGTATGTAACTACATAGCAAAAGGAGAAATTTAATTTGTCAACTGGACAGAGTTTATTTGGTTGAATACGTTTCGCAGCTCATCCAAGCTGCTTCTTCAGTTCTGGTCAGATGCTGGTGGACACTGCTTTATATCTGCTTGAAGGGAGGAGCTTAATTACAATGAAAATTACTCTGAGACAACACATATTCATATACAGTTTCTGTTAGTCAGGTGAGTCTATTCAATATGGAGTTGTTTACAGTTTCTGTTAGTTAGGTGTGTCTATTCAATATGGAGTTGTTTACAGTTTCTGTTAGTTAGGTGTGTCTATTCAATATGGAGTGGGAGTGGGGGTGTAGTTAGCATATCCATTCAGGGCCATGATGGGTGTTTTCACACCTCTGGACATGTCCTGGCTAGTCCCATTGTTTTCTCTGTTTGTTTTGATTTAGGTTTGAGGATAGAGTTATAGATGGGAGACAAATGATGTCTGAGACCTCCATTTCTGTTCAAGGAAGGATTTTCTTTCTTGACATAAATAGCCTCTTTAACTCCCCTCTCAAACCATTTCTTTTCTCTGGCCAAGATCTGGACCTCGCTGTCCTCAAAGGAGTGGCCTGTGGCTTTTAGGTGGAGATGTACGGCAGATTGCGGCCCACCCTGGTTTTCCCGTCTGTGTTGATACATCCTTTTGTGAAGTGGCTGTTTTGTTTCTCCAATGTAGCGCTCACTGCAGTCTTCACTACACTGAATGGAGTAGACCACATTGCTTTGTTTGTGGCTCGGTGTTTTGTCCTTAGGATGGACCAGTTTTTGTCTTAAAGTGGTTGTGGGTTTGAAATAGACTGGGATGTCATGTTGTCTGAAGATCGAAGGTCCTCTGTAGTTTTTCGAAAATGCCAGCCAGGTAAGGAATAGTTACACCCTTTCTCCTGGGCTCTGGTTCTCTGTTGTCCTGTTTCTTTGCTCTCTTCGTTTTATTGAAAGCCCATTTAGGATATCCACAAACGGAGAGGGCTTTCTCCACGTGTTGTTCTTCTTTCTCCTTTCCCTCTGCGCTTGTAGGAACCACTTGAGCCCTGTGTTGTAATGTCCGAATGACTCCCAGTTTGTGCTGAAGTGGGTGGTGTGAATCAAAAAGCAGATATTGGTCGGTGTGTGTGGGCTTCCTGAAGACCTCTACCTGGAGTTGCCGGTCTTCTCTTATCGTTACTGCACAATCTAAGAAGGCCAATGTATTGTCCTTGGCATCTTCACGTGTGAATTTGATGTTTGGATCTACAGAATTGATATGTGCAGTAAAAGGTTCCAAATCTTGAATTTTGATTTTTGAGAAATTGTCATCAACATATCGATACCAGTGCGTGGGTGGAGTGCCTGGATATGAGGCCAGGGCACTCTGTTCAAATTGTTCCATGTATAAGTTTGCAATGATAGGGGAGACCAGTGAGCCCATTGCACAGCCGTGGATTTGCCTGTAGAAGTTTCCTCTGAACTGGAAATAGGTGGTACTTAAACAAATTTCCAGCAGTTGGCAGATTTGGTCGGGTGAAAGTTTGGTTCTCTCTTTTAGCTTAGTATCCTCCAGTAGTCTCCTCCTTGCTGCCTCCACCACTACCGATGTAGGGATACAAGTGAAAAGAGAGGTCATATCAAAGGAAACCATTGTCTAATCCCAGTCAAACTGGAGATGCTTGATTTTGTTCACAAATTCGTCTGTGTTCTCAATGTGGTGCTCCGTGTTACCCACCAGCGGAGCCAAGATAGTTTTTAGGTGTTTGGCCACATTGTACGTGATGGAGTCTGTGCTGCATACAGTGGGTCTGAGTGGTACTCCTTGTTTGTGGATCTTTGGGAGGCCATAGATGCCAGGGATGGCGTCACCAGGATACAGTCTGTAATATAGCTGTCGATCAATGACTTCTTCCTTCTCCAGCTTCTGCAAGCAATCAATGATCTTCTTTTTGTACACATTGGTGGGGTCCTGTTTTAGTAATTCGTAGGTTGTTGTGTCACTGAGTAGGCTGTTTGGCTGTTTGGTTACAAGATGGCGCCGCGTATGGTCGCCCTGGTGATTTGGTGCTCTTTGTTTTGTCTGTTTTTGTTCGTAAATCGTGTGTCTGCGTGCTCTTACACCCGTGAAGAGCTCCTAAACATCAGAACAACGACTTCTGCTGATCTACTGCCAGTTTTTTTAGTGCCTGCAGTAGATTTAGTTCATTTTTTGGCCAAAAAAGGGAGACGCCGAAGACGAGGAAAACGCGCAGGGGCTCTGGTGCGCCTTCGGAGACGCGGCACACGGACGCCCTTACCTGGGATTTTCCTGTCCAACGTTCGCTCACTCAGCAACAAGATGGACGAACTGGCGCTGCTGATGAGGAGTAACAGAGACTTTTCTTCCTCTTGTGTCTTGTGCTTCACGGAGACATGGCTCAGCGAGCAGATCCCGGACTGCGCGTTACACCTGGACGGATTTCAGCTCCTCCGCGCGGACAGACATCGGGCTCTCTCGGGGGGAAAGACAAAAGGTGGAGGGGTCTGTTTCTACATCAACAACGCCTGGTGCTCAGACGTAACTGTGATCTCCCAACACTGCTCTCCCGCTCTGGAATATCTTTTCATTCACTGCAAACCTTTCTACTCGCCACGTGAGTTCGCTTCATTCATTCTGGCTGCTGTTTACATCCCGCCATGCGCTGACGTGCACGAGGTTCAACGCGCACTCGCGGAACAGGTACTGGATGTGGAACGAACCTTCCCGGACTCTCTACTTATTATCCTCGGCGACTTTAACAAGGGAAACCTGAGCCAGGAGTTACCAAAATACAAACAGTTTATTAAATGCCCAACGAGAGAGCAGAACACGCTGGATCATTGTTACACAACAGTCAGTGGGGCCTATCGGAGCGTGTCACGTGCTGCTTTAGGCTTTTCTGATCACGTCATGGTTCACCTCATCCCCACATACAAACAACAACTGAAGCTCTCCAAACCAACAGTGAGGACTTCTAAAAGGTGGACCAGCGAGGCTGTGGAGGAGCTTCGCACATGCTTGGACACAACGGACTGGAGCATGTTCAAGACCTCCGCAGAGAATCTGGATGAGTACACGGACACAGTGACGTCATACATCCAGTTCTGTGAGGACAGTATTATTCCATCTCGCACCAGGGTGTCATTTAACAATGACAAACCCTGGTTCACACCCAGACTGAGGCAGCTGAGGAAGGAGAAGGAGGAGGCGCACAGAAGTGGTGACCCTCACTCTTACAGACAGAGCAAGTACTCATTTAGCAAGGAAGTGGAGAAGGCTAAATCGAGATACAACACACATCTGAAGGAGAAGTTCTGGTCCAACGACTCCGTCTCTGTCTGGAAAGGTCTGAAGGAGATCACAAATTATAGACCCAAAGCCCCCCCTGCTGTGGATGACCGACAACTAGCGGAAAGGCTTAACACCTACTACGCTAGATTTGAAGTCTCACACCCCTCCCCCACCCCACTGACTACAATGGACATTGCGGCCAAGCCCACCTCAGACCCCTCCTCCTCCCCCACTGCCCTCACACTCTCCAAGCAGGATGTGACTAAGACATTTAAAAGGCAAAACCCACGGAAAGCCCCAGGTCCGGACGGTGTCTCTCCTTCCACCCTGAGACACTGCGCTGAAGAACTGGCTTCTGTCTTCACGGACATCTTTAACATCTCCCTGGAGTTATGCCATGTCCCAGCCTGCTTCAAGCTGTCCACCATTGTTCCCGTCCCCAAGAAGCCCAGGATCACCGGACTTAACGACTACAGGCCTGTGGCGCTGACGTCTGTAGTCATGAAGTCATTTGAGCGCCTGGTTCTGCCTCACCTCAAGTCCTTCACCTCCCCCCTCCTGGACCCTCTGCAGTTCGCCTACAGAGCCAATCGGTCTGTAGACGACGCCATCAACCTGGCCCTCCACTTCATCCTTCAGCATCTGGACTCCCCGGGAACCTACGCCAGGATCCTGTTTGTGGACTTCAGCTCTGCATTCAACACCATCCTCCCTGCTCTGCTCCAGGACAAGCTCGCCCAGCTCAACGTGCCTGACTCCACCTGCAGGTGGATCACTGACTTCCTGACGGACCGGAGGCAGTGCGTGCGGCTGGGGAAGAATGTCTCGGACACTCGGACTATAAGCACAGGATCTCCACAGGGCTGTGTACTTTCTCCCCTGCTCTTCTCCCTGTACATCAACTGCTGCACTTCCAGCCACGACTCCGTGAAACTGGTTAAGTTTGCGGATGACACCACCCTCATCGGGCTCATCTCGGACGGCGATGAGTCTGCCTACAGGAGGGAGGTGGACCGGCTGGTGTCCTGGTGCAGCAGCAACAACCTGGAGCTCAACGCCCAGAAGACAGTGGAGATGATCGTGGACTTCAGGAAAGTCACAGCCCCCCTGCCTCTCCTCACCCTGACAGACTCCTCCATCACCACTGTGGACTCCTTCCGCTTCCTGGGCACCTGCATCACCCACGACCTCAAGTGGGAGCCGACCATCAGCTCCCTCATCAAGAAAGCCCAGCAGAGGATGTACTTCCTGCGGCAGCTGAGGAAAGCCAAGCTGCCTGCCCAGATGATGGTGCAGTTTTACACGGCCATCATTGAGTCCATCCTCACCTCCTCCATCACTGTGTGGTACGCTGGGGCCACTGCCAGGGACAGACAGAGACTGCAGCGCATTGTGCGCTCTGCTGAGAAGGTGATCGGCTGTAGCCTTCCATCTCTCCAGGACCTGTACGTCTCCAGGACTCGGGGGCGTGCAGGCCGGATAGCAGCTGACCCCTCTCACCCTGGACATGGACTATTCCAGCCACTTCCCTCTGGCAGAAGGCTACGGTCCATACGGACCAGAACCTCTCGCCATAAGAACAGTTTCTTCCCCTCTGCCGTTGGACTCATAAACTCTTTATGAACACTTATAACACCTGTACTAAGGACACTTTATAATACCAGTCATTTTAAATAAGTCATGTCGTCACTTGCTCTTTTGCACTGTCGGTTTGCACTGTTGTTCTGATGCTCTGTATATACTTGACTATTTTTATTTTTATTATATATCTTAATCTTTTTGCATGCTCTTACTTTATTCAAATAGTGTTACTTTATTATTATTATTATTATTATTATTATTATCCTTTCTAACTGTGATATCTCTACTTGTATTATTATAATATTATTATTATTAGTATTATTATTATTCAGTGTTCTATGTTGCACCTTATCACCAAAGCAAGTTCCTAGTCTGTGAATTGTGTTCATTGACAATGGCAATAAAAGCTTTTCTCTCTGTTCTCTCTCTCTGTTAACCTTAGCCTCATAATCAGCTGAGTTCAGGATCACAGTGCATCTCCCTTTGTCAGCTGGGAGGATGTTGATGCTGTTGTCCTTCTCCAGAGCAGCGATGGCCTTCCTTTCCTCCGGTGTTACATTGGAGGGTGGAGGTTTGGCATTGCTCAGTGCAGCTGTTAATTTCAGTCTAAGGTCTCCAGCTTCTGTCTCCGTGAGCTTGTTGTTCCTAATGGCGGTTTCTGCTGCTGTGATGTAATCCACCGTGGGGATGCGGTTAGGAATCACAGAAAAATTCAGTCCTTTGGAAAGTACTTCTTTCTCTGCCTGAGTGAGCACCCGGTTGGAAAGATTTTTCACCCAGCGTTCTTTGTGCAACGCTTGGCTAGGTTTATCCTCCTTCCTTTTGTTACTCCGATCCTTGGGGTTAGTTTGATGGTGATTTTGGAGTTGTGTAAACTTCCTTATGTGCCGTTCTTTGGTTTTGTTGTGTTGTCTCAACTGTCCCGTGGCTATGAAGTCGTTAATCCTTTGAAACATTTCTTTTGGGACTAGCACCGTTATCCTGTTTAATAAATTGTCTATTTCAAATTTTAAGTTTTCAATGTCATAATTGAGACGGCTGATTTGAACAGAGTGCCCTGGCCTCATATCCAGGCACTCCACCCACGCACTGGTATCATTATGTTGATGATAATTTCTCAAAAATCAAAATTCAAGATTTGGAACCTTTTACTGCACATATCAATTCTGTAGATCCAAACATCAAATTCACACGTGAAGATGCCAAGGACAACACATTGGCCTTCTTAGATTGTGCAGTAACGATAAGAGAAGACCGGCGACTCCAGGTAGAGGTCTTCAGGAAGCCCACACACACCGACCAATATCTGCTTTTTGATTCACACCACCCACTTCAGCACAAACTGGGAGTCATTCGGACATTACAACACAGGGCCCAAGTGGTTCCTACAAGCGCAGAGGGAAAGGAGAAAGAAGAACAACACGTAGAGGAAGCCCTCTCCGTTTGTGGATATCCTAAATGGGCTTTCAATAAAATGAAGAGAGCAAAGAAACAGGACAACAGAGAACCAGAGCCCATAAGAAAGGGTGTAACTATTCCTTACCTGACTGGCGTTTCCGAAAAACTACAGAGGATCTTCAGACAACATGACATCCCAGTCTATTTCAAACCCACAAACACTTTAAGACAAAAACTGGTCCATCCTAAGGACAAAACACCGAGCCACAGACAAAGCAATGTGGTCTACTCCATTCAGTGTAGTGAAGACTGCAGTGAGCGCTACATTGGAGAAACAAAACAGCCACTTCACAAAAGGATGTATCAACACAGACGGGAAAACCAGGGTAGGCCGCAATCTGCCGTACATCTCCACCTAAAAGCCACAGGCCACTCCTTTGAGGACAGCGAGGTCCAGATCTTGGCCAGAGAAAAGAACTGGTTTGAGAGGGGAGTTAAAGAAGCTATTTTTGTCAAGAAAGAGAATCCTTCCTTGAACAGAAATGGAGGTCTCAGACATCATTTGTCTCCCATCTATAACTCTATCCTCAAACCTAAATCAAAACAAACTGGGAAAACAATGGGACTAGCCAGGACATGTCCAGAGGTGTGAAAACACCCATCATGGCCCTGAATGGATATGCTAACTACTCCCCCACTCCCACTCCATATTGAATAGACACACCTAACTAACAGAAACTGTAAACAACTCCATATTGAATAGACTCACCTGACTAACAGAAACTGTAAATAAATATGTGTTGTCTCAGAGTAATTTTCATTGTAATTAAGCTCCTCCCTTCAAGCAGATATAAAGCAGTGTCCACCAGCATCTGACCAGAACTGAAGAAGCAGCTTGGATGAGCTGCAAAACGTATTCAACCAAATAAACTCTGTCCAGTTGACAAATTAAATTTCTCCTTTTGCTATGGATTGTACCTGGACGACTGAGGGATTCTACACATATGTAACTACAGTTCTATGAATCCCGGATGACCACCAGAGATACTCTGTTACTCAGGATCCTTGTGTTTCCGCAAGAAGATTCTGTAGGAACAGAGTCACGGATGACGGGGGACTATATTACCTCCGGGGTGTCATCCTAGATCACAGGTGTGACTCATTTGGTATTACTACTCGAACTGCGCATGTGCGAAGGGAACATTCAGTGCTTTCACCACGGCCCTCTGGCGGTCATCCGGGATTCATGGAACCGTACTTACATACGTAACTTTTGTTTTACATATCTTCCGATATCCGATTATCAACCAATACTAGGGCAGAAACTGAGAATATCATTTATTTCATTTAAACACAAACAGCATATAGTAAAAAGTTATTTAAAGTAACTACAGAACAGCTTTGAAAAAATACAAGTTATGAGGTGGTTTGGGCAAACAATGGCCAGTAAATCATCTTCCTCCAATTTACAGACCTAAATGTGAACCTATATCAAACCGATATGCGTCAGCATGTTCAATATCAGCACCAATATCCTATACCAGAATTATATCTCTACTTATAAGTGCAGTTTGGGTCAGATACATAGAGCTACACAATAGTTTTGAGAGCTTTTGCCACAGTCCTTTTTTAGTTGACTAATCGAACTGCAGCACATGTCAACATTAGTCAGTCAGTTTTTGATACATTCAGGGACAACTCACACAAAGCACATTAGCTCCCTTCTACAACTATTTCGGAACTGACCGAACTTCAAATGTGCTTTTTCAGGTTGGCACTGGGCACTGAGCTCACCTTGTCCCCAACTGAGGGCCAGATGGTCTTGTAGAGAAACTGGATGCAGATGACGGGCAGGAGGCTCATGCCCACGGTCAGGACGATGGTGAGCCACAGGTAGGGCTGTCGCAGTGCGTTGGACGCCGCTCCTGCACACAACACATCACATGACACTAAGCTTTCAGCTAGCCTAAATGCTTTAAGAGGGGGTATTTTACTTCTATGGGGTATTAACTGTAACATTTAGATCATCATGTTACCAAAAATGATATATCCGCCAAAAACAACATAAACATTAGTTTTTCATGCTCTGAGCCCCCCTCCATTTGCTTCCCAGGTTAAGTCACTGTCCCTTCAGAGCACTATCACAACACAAGCCGCTAATGAAACTACTGCACATCATATCAGGTCTGCCAACTTGCTGTGTACAGCTCTACATCATACTTTTGTACATTTATGGAGACTTATGGAGAGGGCTGACCGTAAGGAGGTTTCAAACAGGGCCCCGGGCAAATTGCTAAAATACATGTTTTTGATGAAGGAACAGTGTTACAAAATGGTAGAAATTTCAAAAAAATTAGAAAAGCTTTTGCATAATACCCCCTCTAGTAACATGTATTTGAGTGTGTGGGACTGACCGGTAAAGGTGAAGAAAGCAGGGAAGATGACATGGATGCCAGCACTGTGGATGTCAAACATGATCCCAAAGTAGATGGCAATGCTGCCCAACACAGCAAAACAGTTGACAAATGTCCAGTAGGAGGTATCCAAAGAAATCTGAAACCCAAAAGAACTCAATGTGTTTTATGGACTAGAGCAGGCTTTCTTAAAGTGGGTGAATCTCTCCCTAGAGCACATGTGATAATCAGGGGGAGATCTGAAGCAAATACTCACGATTTGTGATACTTTTCTGATCTGACTAAATGAGAGGAACCAGAGCACGCACACTAGTTTGATTTATAATACAGACGTTTTTTACATAAGTTTTTCTATTTTTGATTTAACACCTCATTTTTTATACATTCCCTTATTTTATCAAAGTTTAAATGCTGTGTGTTAATACAGACTGTGAAGATAAATTGAAATGACAAACTGGAAACAAATCTAAATCACTCTTTACAGGTAGCCTGGGCCTGACCAGGTTTGTACCTGGGTGCTTGTTACTACACCAACTCATTATTATACAGGTATTATACATTTATTATAATAAATTGTATATTATTGATTTGTTCGGAACATTACCACAATCAGAAGAAACACGATGGCGAATGGCATAGTCTGTATGCTAAATTAGATTTTACGTTTCACTCATAAATAGTTAGAAAATAGTTGCTTGCTTTATGTAAATTTTTTATAATGATAAAAAGTGTGAGGATAGATAGAGGAGAGACATTGAGGGAGCTGTGGATGGATCAGGGAGGGAGAGAGCAAGGGCTGACAGCACAGCACACATAAGGGCAGAGGGGAGAAGAGGCTGGACTTTTAATATAAAATGTTTAACTTAAAAAGGAAAACATGATGACACATGAGGAGACATAGAGAGACTCTTGTTCAGGTAAAGCTCTGAGTCAGGACCAGAGCTCTCTTCAGCACCACACACTCTTACTGCCACACAATTGGCTGTAGACCTTCCCATTAAATGTGCTTGCCTTATGATCAAGATCGAAGTACTGATCTTTTGGTTTGACAATTTTTGGCACAATCCAAGTTTCACAGATTGGTCAAATCACATTGCCTGTAAATCACACGTATCAGAAATTAGGGAGGCAGTATACAGTCCCAGACCCAAACAAAAGTTTTGGGCTAGCCAGGCAAAATAAGCCAGGCGCTGGCTTTATTTCACTTCATAGAGTAGCCCATGGTTGTTGAAGTTAGCAGCTAATGGGCCTTTAAACCCTGTCTGGTTTTAACTATTACTAGCAGAGTTGTAGTTCATTACTGTTCCTTGTGTATCATTTCTTGGGTATCACTGAACTGCTCTCCATCATGGACACTCCTGCTCACCCACAGCATCAAACTACAGAGGGACAGAGGAGCTCATTCTCCAACAGGCTCCACTGAGAGATACGGAACTACATTCATACCACATTCCATATAGATGTACAACAACTCACCACAGATAAGCCCATGTTCTGTCAATCATAATATCTAATAATAATATCTAATAATAATAATAATAATAATAATAATAATAATAATAATAATAATAATAATAGCACTGTTTCCTTACAACCTCTTGTATATAACTGTGATATACTGTATTTATATTACTGCATTTCTGTTTTTTACTTTACTTGTACATACACATATACAATTATGTCTTATTTGTCACCAGTCTCTTGCTACTTTACTGCTACTTACGGTATTTAGAATTTATTATTACCATTTTTATATTTTTTACTCTTTGTCTTTTTTGTTGTTGTAAGCATGTGTCCTACACAATAGCACAATAGCAATACAATAACCTGCAGTCTAACCCACCTGTAGATTGACAATGAAGATGAGGGAGGATGCAGTGACCACAGCGAAGGACTGGTAATCCGAGGGAGCTTCCCCATCCTGGCCCATGGTCTGTAGAAATGCTCCGTAGGGGATGAAAAAGATGAGCAGAGACACAAAGATGCCGTGGAACAGACTGATGAAGAAGTTCTTGTAGTTGAAGAGTGAGCCCTGCTGGCCGGGCAGGTACAGTTTGGGAAAACGCAGACTTAACTTATCATTAACATCCTACAGAAGAGAGGCGCACAGCAGAGCATGTAGTGAGTGTTCAGTAAAGGCTTGTTTATGATCATGATGAAGAGGGTCTGACCTGGTCCAGAAGGCCCACCAGCAGCACAGGTAAACTGCTGTAGCAAAGGTTATACAGAGTGATGAACCAGTCTTCATATGCCACCTGAAACACACATCAGGGCCATGAGAAGGTGGAGAAGAGAGGAGACAGAGGAGAGAGGAGACAGACGAGACAGAAGAGAGGAGACAGAAGAGAAAGGAGAAAGAAGAGAGAGGAGACAGAGGAGAGAGGAGACAGAAGAGAGGAGACAGAAGAGACAGAGAAAAGAGGAGACAGAGGTCTAAGTAAACTGTTGCAGCTGAGTGTGGGGGCACTGACTTGGGAGGAGTAGCCACTGAAGAAGGAGTACCAGAAGTGGACCAGGGTGAAAGCAAAGTTCTTGAAGAAGAAGAAGCGCAGGAACTTGCACATGCGGATGTAAGACCAGCGGCCGTGCACCAGCAGTAGACGCTGCAGGTAGCGGAACTGGGCAAATGCATAGTCACTGGACATGACAGCCTGCATGCCCTCCTGCCCGCTAATCCCCACGCCGATGTCTGCCGCTGCAGAGAATAAGACGTCAGTGGGTTGAGATAGAGAATGTCAACATTTAGTGGAATTATTTAAAGAGGAGGTATTTTACTTCTATGTGGTATTAACTGCTATCACATAGCATTTTGATCACCATGTTGCCTTTTATTGTTTTGAAAATGCTATATTCACCCAAAATAACAAACATGTTTTATAAGTTTCACATTTTCAGTTTTTGGCACTCAGAGTCTTTCCTTCCCTTTGCTCCCAGTGTCACAACACAATCAGTGGGCATCCTACTAATGAAAATACAATTTTGCATAATGAAACATTATTGACAAGATGACTTTGTGTTGTGTGATCCAAAAGTGTATTTAGTTTTGAGTAGAGGACACATTTTTCACACATGTGAAAAAACATGATATTAGGACTAGATTTAGTTCCGTTTCCTTTACTTCTGGGTTGGAGCTGTACTGTACTAAGCTGAAATAGAGGTTTCATATAAAAGCTGGATGATACACAAACACAAAATAGTGGTTTAGCCTTGATTCACACAGTTAAACTTAAGTGGTTTAAATGTGACACAATCACTGAGCCTGAGTAGAGTGTGGCTGTTACTTTTAATCATGTTGACGTCATTGGCTCCGTCTCCGATGGACAGGGTCACGGCCTTCTTGTACTTCTTCACCAGACTGACTACATTGGCCTTTTGCTTTGGAGTGACACGACAGCAGATGACAGCCTCACACTCACACGCCATGTCCACAAAGTCGATCTGAAACACACGTGTTTGGGGTTAACGCTAAGCTAAACTAAACTAAACTAAACTAAACTAAACTAAACTAAACTAAACTAAACTAAACTAAACTAAACTAAACTAAACTAAACTAAACTAAACTAAACTAAACTAAACTAAACTAAACTAAACTAAACGTTTCTCTTCTCATAAGCCTGCTCCAGAAGATTGGACTACACTCAATGAGTGTGCCTCCATATTACTGCTGATGCCCTGTGTAAACACAGGGCATCTGATACCTGTACCTGTCTCTGCTCCTTCTCCCAGTCGTTCATGGGCTGTCCATCCTGAGGGCTGGAGGGAAGGGGACGTCTGCCCAGACGCCGCAAACGCAGACGCCTGCGCTTCTTCTTCTTCTCATAGAGAATTTCATTCTAAACAAATACGAGGAATATACATTTGTCAAACATACACCTGAAGTGGATGGTATAGCGTAAACACTTTTCCACTATTTGTAGGTTCACTGGACTCACCAGCCAGCCTCCGGTAATAATCAGAGCATTCTTGCCCGGTTCAGTGAAGAAAGGTTCTGTGGGCTTCCTCTTTCCGGGGCGGTGGCTCGGGGGGTCACTCCTCCTGGTGCTCTGGCGTACTCGCAGCTTCTCACTGCAGACACAACAGTGTGTTTGGACACCACACGGAGGACAGACCGCTTTGAATGTAAAAGGCCAACTCACTTGACGTCTTCTCCATAGTGGATCTGCATGTCATCGGTCAGCAGGGAGCAGGAGTATCCAATGTTTTCAGCGGTTTCTGAAAACAGACAGGTTCAGCCCTGTGGTTGAAATACAGATAAACTTCATTGTGTGCAGTACCTTTCTTGTCTCCAGTGAGCACCCAGATCTTGATGTCAGCTTTAGCCAGTTTAGCAATGGTCTCTGGAACTCCATCTTGAAGTTTGTCCTCAATAGCCGTGGCTCCAATCAGCTGCACAAACACATTCTTAAGTTACTCTTACTTTTTTGAACATATATCTGCCCCAATGGCTTTTAGATGCAATTTGACATGTCTGTTAAGAGACTAATTTAAGGGTTTAATATTAACGTAACTTGCATCACTTCCTGTGAGCAGTGGTTTAGTTTACGGGATTATCAATGTACCGTCTCTCAACTAAAAACATCTTTAAGAGGTTCTCCTCTGGGGCCAGGACTCTCATGAAAATGAGATTCGAAATGGGACATTCCTGGTTAAAGAATAATAAATAAAAGGATATGCAATAGCTACTGTATGTAGTTTGTTAAAAATCCAAATTTGCCAATTTCCTTCTCCCACTGCTAACCAATGCCCTTCACAAATTGCCCTGCACTAGTGATATTTACACCATGAACTAACCAAAGTGAAATAGAAGCCAGTGTTGTAGTGCACAGAACTTTATGCACAGCACGCTACATTGTCACAAGGGCCAGCTGCACTTTTCCTTTGGACAAACCATGGAAGTCATGTCAGTAGAGGCTGAGAACAGTACCATGAGGTTCTTCTCGATCTCCTCGTACACACGGTCCAGCGCGGCCTCCCTGTCAGCCAGCACCACCTGTGCCTCCTTGTGGCGGCATGCCCATGACTCGTACTCCTCTGAGGTGATGTCTTTGTAGCACAGACACAGTGTGCGCAGCGTCTCATTAGCAAAGGTCTGAAACACACGAGCCAATAGAAGGGGATCAGGTTTAGTCATTATAATAGTTTCCAATCATAAAAGCTTCAAGCGCATATTTACTTAGACAGAAATAGCTCCGTTAACTTTAATCTATTTGTAAAAGGGATGAATGATTTGGGGGAAAAAATAAACAGCAATTTGTCTTGCAAGAATTGTGCTTGGATTTCCCAATTATGACTTTATAAGACAGAGTGCACACTTTAAAACACAGGAGCATTAAGCATTGAGAGAAGCCTTAATAATGTTCCACTAAACTAAGGCAAGTGTGTAAAGGTCGACAGGGGAGATGATTCTATACACAAGATATAGGGGCATCTACCATATAACCTAAAAAAGTAGGCATTGTGATTTGCCATTGATTCGCCATTCCACTAGTGGTTTTGATGTGCTTGTGCGCAGAGGCAGGGTTACTGACGTCCAGCGCAGTCTGGGTGGTCTCCTTGTGCCTGGAGTCTGGGGACAGGCGCTCGTAGATGACAGTGTCAGCTCCTTTACAGTACAAACGGATACGGCCATCAGGGAAGCGTACTGAAACACACATCACAGTCAGTCTGCTGCTCACTACAAACCACTCTGTCAACATTAAACACTGAAATTTTGATATAGCTACATTCCACCACAAATACATGGAGAATATCATTACAGGTATTAGTAGAAAATATACAATAACTTGACTTAGCTTATACTCTCAAGAACACAATGTTTTAAGTTACTACTAGCTTCCTCATTATAAGCATAGTATGCACATACATTGGATTCCACAACCCACTAGGTTGCCACAAAAGCTGAAGAGCAGAGCAGTAAGAATGGCCATTTCCTACCTGATGATCTCAATGAGGTTTTTGCAGTGTTGCACTAAAATCAAGAAATCTGGACAGATCTTGCAGTGACATCATGTTAAACCCTTTGCATGAAAACTTCACCAGGTGACACTTCTGTGTTTAGAAAGGTAGGTCTTTACGTGTTGATGCCAATCCTAATGCCATTTCTAATTAAAGTAAAGGCCACAAACTGAAATAACACAGTTCTTGTTGTATTTGACAACATGCTACTTACATACAACACTAAGTGCTCGCAGTCCATTTCCTGATCTGTTGGGTTCGATTTTAGTGTGATTCGGCAAAAAATCCCATAAAGACAGAATAAGGGTGGAAATGATATGATTATTGCTCTGACTGACTGGAACTAGCTGGGTGCCATAATTCACAGAGCCAATTGGTAGTTTTCAGATTGTAGAATGTGAAAATGTCATACTCCCAAGAGACAGATTTTCCTATTGATTACACTGGCCAAACCTCCTTATCAAAGCCCGATCTCGTCAAATCTCAAAAAATAAGCAGGGTTTGAATGGGAGACCATTGAAAATTCCAGGTGCTACAGTGGGACACCAGTGGCAAAAAACTGTTGTTGTGTCTGTAGGCAAGGTGCTTCCACCCACATTGCGAGTGAGTGTTGGTGGTTGGAGGTGCCGAAATGTTGCCAAATGTTGAACTTGATCATTTCCATTAGTGACTAGACCCTACTCCTTGTATACTGTTAAAATGCTGATTTTTGTTGTAATAGCTGCTCCCATCTGTATTAAATATTATAGGCCTATAGAATGTTGTGATGTCATCTGAAACCCAATAAGTACTCAAGGGTTATAGGGTTTCATACATGACAGATACGTACAGTCCCCTCCAAAATTATTGGAACAGCAAGGCAAATCCTCTCATTTTTGTTGTTCACTGAAGACATTTGGGTTCAAGATCAAAAGATGAGTATGAGACAAGAGGTCAGAATGTCAGCTTTTATTCCCTGGTATTTACATCTAGATGTATTAAACAACTCAGAACATACCAACCTTTGTTTAAATCCACCCATTTTTCAAGTGAGCAAAACTATTGTAACACGTGACTGGCAGGTGTTCCTTATTGACCAGGTGTTGCCTTTAAGGTTGGTTGTTCAAGCATAAAATAGCTCTGCATGACTAGTCTACTTCTTGGCTGCAAGACTGCATTTCTTGTTTTTTAACTTGCATTTCTCTTTAAAGAGCATAAACCAAAATGAAAACCAGAGAGCTGTCTATGGGAGAAAAGCAAGCCAGTTTGAAACTGAGAAAAGAAGGAAAATCAATCAGAGCCATTGGACAAACACTGGACATAGCAAGCATAACAATTTGGAATGTTCTGCAAAAGAAAGAAACTACTGGTGTTCTGAGTAACAAACGTCGAACAGGTCGGCCAAGGAAAACAACAGTAGTTGATAACAGAAATATTGTGCGAGCTGTGAAGAAAAACCCCAGAACAACAGTAAGTCAAATAACCAACGACCTCCACAGTTCAGGGGTCGAGGTATCACAATCCATTGTTGGAAGAAGACTCCGAGAGCAGAAGTACAGAGGCCATACCACAAGATTCAAACCACTCATCAGCAGAAGAATCGAAAGGCCCGATTAGAATTTGCAAAGAAACACAGAGATAAGCAGCACAAAGTTCTGGAACACAATCTTATGGACTGATGAGACCAAGATCTCTACCAAAGTGATGGAAAGGCCAAAGGGTGGAGGAAGAAAGGAACTGCTCATGATCCGAAGTATACAAGCTCATCTGTGAAGCATGGTGTGGCTTGGGCGTCCATGGCCGCTTCTGGAACAGGCTCATTAATTTTTACTGATAATTTAACTGATTATGGTAGCAGCAGAATTAATTCAAAAGAGTACAGAAATATTTTGTCTGTCAATGTACGGAGAAATGCGTCCAAATTGGGAGGAATTTTATCATGCAGCAGGACCATGACCCTAAGCACACTGCCAACAAAACAAAGGGCTTCATCAGGGGAAAAAAGTGGAAGGTTTTAGACTGACTAAGTCAGTCACCTGACCTTAACCCGATAGAATATGCATTTCACCTCCTGAAGAGGAGACTGACCCCCTAAACAAACAAGAACTGAAGGAAGCTGCGGTAAAAGCCTGGAATAGCATCACAAATGAAGAGTGCAACAGTTTGGTGATGTAATATTTACTTTTGCTCACCTAAAAATGCTGTGGTGTAATACAAACGATGATATATCATAAGTTGTTTAACACATCTAAATGTAAATACCGGGAAATTAAAGCTGACATTCTGAACTCTTGTCTCATACTCTTCTTTTGATCTTCAGCCCAAATGTCTTCAGTGAACAACAAAAATAAGGGACTTTGCCTTGCTGTTCCAATACTTTTGGAGGGGATCCATCCATTACAAATGTCAAATAAAACACTGCCTCTGCCCACATCCTAAATAACGATTCATAAATATTCCAATCCTTCCCCACGCTACAGACACTTACAGATAATGGACATGCGTTTGCGGTCTGAGTTGAAGTCGAGCAGGGCTAACATTTCATAGGTACTCTCTTGCTCGCCCTCTCGGATGGTGATAGAGTCCTGGGTTCTGGACATGAACACAAAGCCAAAGTTCCGGGCAGCGGTCACCAGAGCGCCCTCATCTGGAGAGGCAGCCTGGTACACCATTTGCTCTGCAGACACAGGGAACAGACACACATGCCGGTCAACATGAGCAAATGGGTCGGCTGTGACATTCCTAAGGACCTATAATATATAGGTCAAAATTGTGACAGTTTTTGTTCCATGCAACTAGTTTCTTTAATTTTTAAAAAGGCGGTATTTTACATCTATAGGGTGTTAACTCACATCAACTATTAGCTAACATGTAACATATTTAAATCACCATGCTACCTTTTATTGTTTGAAAAATGTTCTATTCGCCAAAACAATGTATTAACATGTTTAGTAAGTTTCAGTTTTGTCTTTGATGCTCTGAGAGCCTTGCCACTGATATATTTGAGCAAGCATTCCTCTGAATGGGACATTGGCACATTCTATTCCAGAAACAAACACTAAATTTTAGCTTCATTTCCACTCAGGAAAAATGTTAAAGCTGATCAGGATTTGTGTAACTGAGACACTGACTAATGACATGTTCTAACTCACCATCCACCATAACCGTATGGCACAGGGACAGCAACTTAAAGAACTCCATGGCATCTTTGTCTTTTCCAGATCGCACAGTAGCCACAAGAGAATGGTCCATGAACTGAAACTTTTTGTCTGCATAACGATTCCAACTCCAGTCCACTGGCTGAAACAACACAGAAGGAAAACGCCGGCTTCTGTCAACTCAACTACTCAAGTGATCAATGTAGCAAGGTAAAAAGGTAAACAAAATGGAAGCTACCCTCCCTCTATCCAGTGATACACCTTCAGCAGTGGTTGGGTCACCTGCAAGCAAAGAACAGTTCAGGCACTTACAAACATTACAATTTGATTATCTAATGTACAGAGGTGGATAAAGTATCCAAAAATTGTACTTGAGTAATGTTGTTTTCACACATGTTAATGCACACTGTGGACAGATTTAGTTCTGTTTACTTTACTTTTGGGTCAGCCTTGTTCACTTACACTGCACATCATTCACCCCAAACATGCACCATGAGCCACATGAGCGGCATCTGCTGATCGCCAAACTTATTACCAAGACAACACGACATGTCCCTGGTGCTATATGCGATGCTCTCTACTTTGACCTGCTGGGGCTAGACACACTGTGAGGACTGATGACGGCAGAGAAACGCTTTTTGAATGACACACTGACAGAGCAAGAGGACACATGACACTAATACAATGAGAAAAACTAAATCATATCTGAAAGAGCATTGCAAGAAACACAAATGATCGAATCATTTCATGTCGTCAAGATAAAGCTTTTGTCACTTGTAGACTTACGCACAGTGAGAAGAGTAACCAAAAATATTACTTAAGTAGGAGTAAAAGTATGCTGCTACAAAAGTACATTTTTTTTTAAAAAACATACTCATGTAAATGTTACTGAGTACTTCCCATCTCTGCTAATATATTTGAGTAAATTACCATAACTACGCCCCGCTACGGTGCACTTCTTGAACTGCATGATGTTCTGGGTTAGAGTGCCTGTTTTGTCTGAGAAGATGTACTCAATCTGGCCCAACTGTTCGTTCAGAGTCGTGGTGCGAGCCTGAAGAGAGAACAAGAAGAAAGGAATTAAGAGTAAGGTTCTTTTCCTTCACAGAGCAGTATGAGCACTGTGGAACCTTTCTGGTCTCAGCTCGTTTCAATGGAAACATTCTGATGTCATCTTGAATGTTCCAGAGCATGGCATTAGACTTACATTGTTTATTTTGTTATAGGTGTTATTATTTAGATGGTCATGATAGAAAAATTTGAAACTGGAATATCAGGATACTTCAATACTAAGGAATAGACTCAATACTCAATATTGAAACAACGATGGTAATAAAAAACACTATTTAGACAATAGAATGTGATTTTCAACATTATAACATACAATCATGCTATTTTCCTTTATATTCCCATGTGGCCTTATATCTGTGTAATCCCTCAGTAGTCCAGGTAGGTTCCATAGTGGTCCATGGGTGTATACTAATTTATGTGCTCTATACTTGTTCTGATACAGCTCATGATCATTCTAAAGCTATTCAGGAAACGGTCGTTTCTGTGAATGTAATTTATTTAGTATCAGTACCTGCTGAAATTAGTATCTAGTTTCTAGTTTTAGTATTGATTAGAGGCCTATCTCACATGACACATTTCTTTTTAAAACTATAGATGTTGTTTTTAACCCCATCCAGTCCACTGTGGTAGAGTTATGATCAGTAACTTGTAACAAGTTTCTTGTGTTTTTTAATGAAAAAGTTGCCAACATTAGGGCCTGATCTGCTCTTATGTCTTTTTTTTAACTTTGAGCCCGTGTCACTGGAGTGTCTTTCAAATGCGGTCAATAATCTTAAGCCTTCATCCTGCCCTACTGACCCTGTCCCGCCTTGTCTTTTTAAGGAGGTGTGGATCACTATTGGCTCCAGTGTCCAAAAAATCGTTATTGAACCCCTGTTGAAGAAACCTGGC
Source organism: Taenioides sp. WSHXM2023 (assembly GCA_029959045.1). NCBI lineage: Eukaryota > Metazoa > Chordata > Actinopteri > Gobiiformes > Gobiidae > Taenioides > Taenioides sp. WSHXM2023. Next base: position 803,649 of record CM057085.1, on the reverse strand, counting down.
CTCGACACGTCAGTTCCCTCCAACTATAGGCCTATATCTTAACTCCCTTTTATGGCCAAGATCCTGGAGAAATGTATCCTCCCTGCAGCTCCAGTCATTTCTAGAAGCACATGGCACTTTTGACATCTTCCAATCAGGATATAAGGCCTTACACAGTACAGAGTCTGTGCTTTTAAAGGTTTTTAATGACCTGTTTTTAGTGACTGATTCTGGTGATTTTAGTGCTTTTAGATTTGACAGCTGCTTTTTTTTTTTTTTAATCATTTGAACAGGTCACACACGCTTTTGTCTCCTCTCGTTTAGACTACTGTAATGCACTTTTCTCTGGCATTAGCCACCATGCACTTTCTCGTTTACAGTTGGTCCAAAATTCTGCTGCGCGCCTTTTAACCAGAACCAAAAAAAAAAAAAAACGTGAGCCAGATTTTAGCGTTGTTTCACTGGCTTCCAATTCATTTTAGAGTTGATTTTAAAAATGTATTAATTTTTTTTAAAGCTTTGAATGGACTGGCCCCACAGTACATCTTGGACCTCATCCAAATTTTACACCCCCACGCATAGTCTGAGGTCTGAGGGCCAGCTCCAACTCATGGTGCCTAAGATGTAACTTAAAACCAGGGGGGACAGGGCCTTCTCTGTGGCCAGTCCCAAGCTCTGGAACAGTCTGCCTCTCCACGTCCGAACAGCCCCCACAGTGAAGTGTTTAAGTCTCGTCTTAAAACCAACTTTTATTCTCTGGCTATTAACACTGCGTGACTTGTGTGGTACCCTGTGTCTTTTATTTATTTTACTTATTTTATTTATTTTACTTATTTAGTGCTGTTTTATGATTTGTATGGTTGTGCTTTTATTTGATTTTACTGGATCTACTGTTTTAGGACTGATATGATCAAATTTTAGCAATTTACCTCTTTGTTGTTTTCATTTATGATCTCTGTGCAGCACTTTGGAAACTGCTTTGTTTGTAAAATGTGCTATATAAATAAAGTGGATTTGAGACTTCTGACAATCCTACTCTGCACAAATCTGACCTGAAATTTGGCCTAGCAGCATCATCTGCTTGTCTCAATGATAGACAAGTTTAATGCCATGCAGTAGAACATTCTAGGCGAAGCAATAACCGCATGTACCTTTGCAGGAGTGTCCTTCTCGGCAAAGTACATTTGTAAATCCCAGTTGATGAATTTGCTTTGGCCCAAGCGAATCACCTCCACACTGAAGGGGCAACAATATAAAATGCGTTAGACAGTTAGTTTTCTATGTGTCCATCAGTGAGAATGAGTGAGCTTTGGGCATATGCCTGGTCTGACCTGACATAAAGGGAGATGGGCACCATGGTGTTGAGCACGATGATGTAACCCCAGAAGCTGAGGAAGCCCCGGTGGGACGCGCTGTAGCCCTTGCCATCGTACAGGTACCAGGCTTTGCTGCCGATCTGTTCGTACCAGAAGGTGTGACCGATGGCTAGTCCAGCAGCCACCAGGATGAGCAGCGCAAAGATCTGCCGAAAGGAAGTGATTGGAGAAATGTGATATTGTGTATGACTCTGGAGTTCTCCTACATTAGAACTCCAGTCATGGCTCTTCTCTTCAACTCTCAGGGCTACTACAATTTATTCTACAACAGGAAGCAGGATATGACGGGAGCCAAAGAGGAAAACGGCTCCTAACCAATCAGCTACAAGCACTCACCGTGTACACCATGTAGTTCATCAGCTCGTCGATCTTTGTGCGCTTGAACCTGGTCTTCCCTCCATTCCTCATTATTTTGGTGTCAGCTCCTACAAAATTTTGTTTGTTGTAAATGACAATACTGGCCCTCTTTCATGATGCATTCTTATGAACAAATTTGTACTTAAGGCCTTCTTATGAACATTTTTGGCATTAACAAAACTTTTTCTTAACTGAAAATGTTCTTCTGAAAGAACAAATCCTACAAACAGTCATGAGCACTCAGAGAACAAAAATTCTGTTTTAAAACATTATTACTCTGGTAATGCAACAAAAAAAATCATTGCAAGTTATATATTTTCATTATTTCCTAAAAACACATTACTATTTGATCCAATAACATTTATGAGGTGTTTTATATAGCATGTGGTCTATTGGGTCTAACAGACTTTATAAAGTTCTTAGGTTCTTTTTTAAGACAATACAGTAACTTGTATTTACCTTGTTGACATGTTTCGGCTGCTAGCTGCGAGCCATCTTCAGAACTGTCACCGGTGTTGGTGGTGACGTGTCGTATATCAGCAGTTGTTACTTCCTGTAGGCGTGGTCAGCCTGATTGACCTGGCAGGTCGCTCAGACTGACCACGCCTCCCGTCGCCTGGTGGTCTCTGGAGGAGGGTGTCCCAGGTGTGTGAAAGGAGGAACGCTCTGTCATCACGGTTGATGCTGTCTGTGCCTCGTTTCCTGATTTCAATGGCCTCCCTGATCCAGCGTTTGAACTTGTTGTTTTCCGATCCAAAGACACATGCCCCGTCCCAATCCATAATGTGGTTATTTCTTTTACAGTGGTCTGATATGGCGGATTTTAGGTTTTCCTGCAATGCTTTGTCTTTTTGTGTTCCGGTGAGTCGCCCTGATGTTTCCTTTTCACATTCCTTTTGGTGTTCTTTTTTTCAGATGTGAAAAGCCCGGCCTGTTTCCCCTATGTATGATTTATTGCATGATTTGCATTGGATTTCGTAGATGGCGTTGCATTTTTGTTCTTGTGGGATTTTATCTTTGGGGTGTACTAGCTGTTGGCGAAGTTTTGTGTATGGTTTGACTACAGTGCTTATGTTGTGTTTTTTCATGGCTCTCTGGATGGGTTCAGTTATTCCTCTGATGTATGGTAGTGTGACTGTATTCTTGTGATCCTGCTGCCCTCCATTGGTTTGTTGTGTTTTTTGTCGGGGTTTGTTGGTTTTATTGTTGACTTGTTGTCTGCCTTTGTTTATTTTGTTAAAATCTGCCATATCAGACCACTGTAAAAGAAATAACCACATTATGGATTGGGACGGGACACGGGTCATTGCATCGGAAAACAACAAGTTCAAACGCTGGATCAGGGAGGCCATTGAAATCAGGAAACGAGGCATGGACAGCATCAACCGTGATGACGGAGCGTTCCTCCTTTCACACACCTGGGACACCCTCCTACAGAGAGCACCAGGCGACGGGAGGCATGGTCAGTCTGAGCGACCTGCCAGGTCCATCAGGCTGACCACGCCTACAGGAAGTAACAACTGCTGATATACGACACGTCACCACCAATACTGGTGACAGTTCTGAAGATGGCTCGCAGCTAGCAGCCAAAACATGTCAACAAGGTAAATACACGTTACTGTATTGTCTTAAAAAAGAACCCAAGAAGTTAAAGTACATAAGAAGACAAAATTAACATCTTCGGTCGGATGAATCACACTTTTGAAATATGATTAAACATGATTAATCGCATTGCACGCTGATTTTCTAACTTGATGCATTTTAAAACTTTTTTTTTACAAAAATATCTTAATTGTTCCATAAAGCTAAATTTAAAGCTAAATTTAAAGCCCAACTGGCTATATAAAATTGTATTTTCATTTTATTTACAGTCTATTAAGTGCATGACTGAAGAAAATAAACTACTACTACTACCATTTCATAATGAATTTATGTGACCACATGTTCAAGGTTAATGTACATGACCAAACAACAGGTTTAGTAGGGTTAAAGGCCCTTCATTGCCTCTTGTGGGTGTAACTGGCGCTTATTGTGACATACACAAGCCTGGTGTCTTCCAGTGTTCTCTAACAGTGAAATATTTGGCCCATACTACTGATGGACTTTATGTGTAAATGTAACCGTGTGTAATCAGCACAGTTCTTGAGCAAAGCCTGTAGTAAAGGTCCCTAGCCAAACTTAGGTGCATGATTGGTCAAAACAGACCTGTGATTAATCTGCAAACCTGTGATTAATCTGCATTCAGAATGTGATTAATCTGCATTCATTCGTGAATGATGCGTCAGTTTGTTTAGATTAATCACATGCGTTAACGTGTTAATGTTGACAGCCCTAATATTTATGGAAAAAGTTGTGCGGGAGGCTTGTGGGCCGAGTATTGGACAGGCGTGTACTGCTAAGGAGGGTTTGAATAGTTCCTAGGAGAGATCACTAGATTACTTAAACATGCATGAATGACATAAAAAAAAAACCCTCTTCAGGCATGTTATTGATAACACTGTAACATAGTAGAAAGCTCCAAAAAGTTAATTTTGCAGAATTTCCCCCTCTTTAATGATAGACACAGATCCACTGACTTCCTGTTCAAACTGCAGAAATGATTCTTTGCTGTTGGCCCCGTCTCTTCAATGACATTTCATTGTAGTATGCCTTTTTAATTTGTGTTTTAATGGTCATAAAAATGACAAAGTAGGATTCTGGGTTTTGAACAAACAATAAATGTAGAGCAGTGGGGGGGATGGAGGGTAGGTGACAATAGAAATATTCTGAGCACTCAAGGCTCAAATGAATGACAATACAGAATAAGTCAAACCTGCATAAATCAATCCAACTACACCTCTGTGAGGTAAGGATCTTTCAAATGTGGTCAATAAGCTTAAGCCTTCATCCTGCCCTACTGACCCTGTCCCGCCTCGTCTTTTTAAGGAGGTGTGGATCACTATTGGCTCCAGTGTCCAAAAAATCGTTAATAGCAGCCTTGTTTCTTGTGCCTTTGTTCTGTAAAAAAGCTGTTATTGAACCCCTGTTGAAGAAACCTGGCCTTGACACGTCAGTTTCTAGAAGCACATGGCACTTTTGACATCTTCCAATCAGGATATAAGGCCTTACACAGTACAGAGTCTGTGCTTTTAAAGGTTTTTAATGACCTGTTTTTAGTGACTGATTCTGGTGATTTTGCCATTTTAGTGCTTTTAGATTTGACGGCTGCTTTTTTTTTTTAAATCATTTGAACAGGTCTCACACGCTTTTGTCTCCTCTCGTTTAGACTACTATAATGCACTTTTCTCTGGCATTAGCCACCATGCACTTTCTTGTTTACAGTTGTTTACAAATTCTGCTGCGCGCCTTTTAACCAGAACCAAAATATGAGCACATTACCCAGATTTTAGCATTGTTGCACTGGCTTCCAGTTCATTTTAGAGTTGATTTTAAGATTTTATCATTTGTTTTTAAAGCTTTGCATGTACTGGCCCCTCTCAGACCTCATACAAATTTACATCCTCACGCACGCTCTGAGGTCTGAGGGTCAGCTCCAACTTGTGGTGCCTAAGACGAGATTTAAAACCAGGGGGGACAGGGCCTTCTCTGTGACTGGCCCCAAGCTCTGGAACGCTCTTCCTCTCCACGTCCGAACATCCCCCACAGTGGAGTGTTTTAAGTCTTGCTTTAAAACCCACTTTTATTCTCTGGCTTTTAACATTGCGTGAGTTGTGTGGTACTCTATGACTTTTATTTATTTTACTTATTTTACTTAATCCAACTACATCTCTGTGAGGTAAGGATCAAACACTATTATTATATGGTTCTAAATTAATAGTCAACTTCACATAAAATGTCCCTAATATCCCTGTGTGTCTGAATGGGGTGTCACTTGTGTATAAAAACTTGCTACTTAAGTTTAGGCCTCCACAAACATTTTCTGAAATGCGTGGGATGCCTGGATGAGTGCAGCAGTTCATGTTTCAGTCTTCTCTATCTAACAGATGTGATGATAGTTATTGTAAGGGGTGCAGACCTGCGAAGATGACCAGTCCATGGCAGATGTCAGTGTTGCGGATTTTGCAGCCTCTCAGAAGCATGTTGTCCAGGTCCAGAGGGTAGCGCTCTCGCTGCCACAGCATGGTCCCCGTGAACTTATCCAGACGATTATTGGGCTCCTCACACTCAATCAGAGCTGGAGACAGACCACAAAGACACACACTGTACACTTATTGAAAAGCCTTACCATAAGAATGAGCACTCGCTCAATATATTGGCTATAGCTACTTTTCTGGTTCTGTATTGTTTAATGAACCAAATCGCCAATATAAAAGATCAGGTTTAACATGTGTAGATGTTCCTTTAGAACAATGGCGTGTAAAACCAAGCTCCCGCCTCATCTGGGAACAAGATATTAGTTTATTATTTGACAAACTAAGAAGCAAGGCTTTCAATAAAATGCGTTATGACAACATGACATGAAGCTCCTGCTGATGTTCTACCAGACAGTCATCTTCAGTGTCCTCTTCAACTCTGTGATCTGCTGGGAAGCTGGTGAGGAAGGCAGGATCTGTAGTGGGTGCAGAGCTTGACTCATTCACATCTGTGGCTGAGAAGAGGGCCCTAAACAAGCATCTGTCCATCCTAGATAACCCAGCATTCCCTGCACAGCACCATCACCGGACAGGAGAGCACCTTTGGGGACAGGCTGCTCCACGGACAGACTCTGGAAGTGGTTTGTTTTACAAATGTTAAATATTATTGATATTATTATTATTATGTATTGTTGCTGCCTGAAAAATGAATTTCATTTTATTTTAACTCAAATACTGGGCCTTTTTGTTTTTATTGAACCAAATTACTCTAAATAATGTTTTATTACTCTACTCGGTGTTCAGCAGTTTTGAAATAATAAATACAAAATATTTGAAAGGGATGAGAAGGAAAAGGAATCACGTGTGCTGTGCTTGTGACCACTGCACGTCTGGAGTGGTATGTCCGTCATAGAGCCATCGGGGACATGGGGACAAGGAGGATGTTAAAGAACTATGTAAGTTTACCATCAAAGTCAGCCAGCTGCTGCTCCTCCTGGAGTCGCTCGTCGGTCACTCTGAGGCCCATTTTAAACTTTAGGTTGGTCTCCCTGAAACAATCACACATCATCACCATTTACTGTACTATTACTTTTTCAACTCTTAACATTTCCCGTGTAATTTGCAGGTAATATGGTCAAACTAAACAATTTTATTTTATTCTTTTTTTTTTTTTTTTTTGTCAGGAGAATGAACTTGACAGTTTGGACTGCTGCCTTTCTCAGCAGTGTCAGATGGTCTGAGGTCTGTTCATAAGAAACTTAAATATTATTATATTAGAAGATCTAATGATCCAATTGGAACAACTATAATATGCATTTCTTAGGTTGCCAACTGTTGTGTGTTCCTTATTCGGACAGAAAAGTCCAAAGTTCCACAGGCTGCTCGACACAGAGTTAGCCACTCTGAGCTGTCTAACACCAGCCTAACCCAGTATTACGTCAGCCATGTAACATGCAGTCATTAGGTATCCATTAGTATCAGTAATGCGTGCTTTGTGTGACTAATCATATTTGCTCACTGAGTTTACCCAGCTCTCAGACCTAACAGAGATACAGAGCTGCAGATAAGTATGCAGTGTGTTCAACAGAACTCACCCGTCCAGTTCTGCAGTTTCCACATAACATAGACTATTAGGGTTGGATGACGACAGCAGCAGGATGTCAGCCTGCAGGACACATCAGGTTATGGAGGGTTAAAGGACATATTAGTTCAACTGCTTGGCCTTAAAATTAGCTTTTGAGTTCCTCTGCTTTGGCATTTCATCTTTTAGAACTTCGTAATGCTTATGAATAGAAAACCACACATTCTGGTCTTGCCTTTCCCCTACTAGGTTTTTGTTTTGCCACGCCATCTACTGGCAGCAGTGAGAACGAGCCATTAAAAGTAGTGATTTAAGCTACACGACTGAGTTGCAAATATAAACACAAAGTGGTGATGAACTTAATGTCACTGCAGAAATGCTCTGGTCTTCCACCAATCAAAGAAGCATTGTGTTGCTGCACTGGTCAATATGGTTCAGAAATACCGGGGGTGGAGACTTGCTAAATGTTCTTTATGCATTACACCGACAACCAAAATCAGCCCTTTTAAAAACTTTTAAAAACATGTTACAGTTTTTTACACAAGTTACATAATGTTCACTACCATTGCATTCAATGTTTTTTTTTTTTCTATTTTCTACAGTTTAGATACATAAGGAAGAAAAGACAAGACAAATATTTGAAGAAAGGTGTATGAAATTATGTAGTAAAGAAAAAAAAATTAAATAACTTTTAAATTTTTATATTCAAATGCTCAAAGTAGCCACCCTTTGTTGACACTGCTGCAAACCTTTGGTCTTCTCTCAATAGTCTTCATGATGAAAACTAAAATGGTTTTCACTTCACAGATGTGACATGTCAGGGTCAAGAAATGCAAAGTATCCAAAACAGTGATCACAGCAAAGGGTGACAATTTAAAGGTGTGAGGTGTGTCCAGACTTGACTGGTAGTGATGTATATGCAGCAAACTTGGCTTTTTTACGATACCATTGTCTGTTCTACGGTGAGCACTTACTGGAATGAAGTCATTTTTCTTGAGTCGAACCACATCTCCCACTTGGACATTCCTCCACTTGGATGGCTGAAACCTGGAACAAAAGCCTGTGAGTGCACTGCGCTATGTTTATATTTTATTCAATAAATGTACCTGGAGTTGTGTTTTGTTTCATTCACACGTTTTAACACACAAACCCTGCATATTTAGCCAGTAGTGTTCTCTCAAACAGAAAACATTTCCACCTTGTGATGTCATGTGATGATCCAGGAAGTGCTCCACTGTGTTTTTAAAAATCCATATGCATTCATTAGAATAATTTGGATCATTTCAACCCTGTAATTGCCAATCTCTACTGAAGTAAAAGGTAAGAGGTAGAACAGAGCATTTTGAGCTTTGGAGATGTAGACAGAATAATAGTAAAAGGTTACTCAAGCATGTGTGAATGGTACAAAACACAACTCCAGGTATGTTTTTGATAATGTTACAACATATAACATGCTCACCAGAATACATATTGTGAAATATAAGACCTTGAAATATGGCAGTTATGTGAACTATAATATGTTGATAAACAGGTTTAGGCATGCATGTTTGTTGTTCCAATAAAACAAAGCAGATGAAATGCGTCTGAACTCACCTGCCATCCAGCAGAACCTCTGTCTTCCTGTTGTTGATCTCCTTGTCCATCCTGTGTCGCGCCTGTCATTTCAACATAGGTTCAGTTACATGCAGAAAATCAAACATATATTTTTATACATGACTCAATCAGGGCTCTGTGCTCTGAATTGGGATTAAAGAGTCAGTTCACTGTGGTTTACTGATACCATGTACATGTACGGGTAGACATCATAACATAGGAGACAGCAGGTGTTAGTGGGGATAGGTACATCTAGGGTTAAAGCAGTTGATATTCAGTTTATAAACTGCTATGACTTGAGTTGGAGAAGTTCAGCCAGCTTTGTAGCTCAGAGGAAACCTAATAAAAAGACTGAATCAAAACGTGCTGTACTGGAACCTAGCGTTGTCACGATACTAACATTTCAAACTCTCTTTATTTAGACAATAGAATGGGATTTGTAATCAACATTAAATCGTAGTGTTTACTTATATATTACCATGCGGCCATATACAGGGGTGCCTGCAGGATTTTTGGGAAGGTACGCACAGCCAAGTGGATGACAGACTGTCCACTCAGTCTGCACACTTACACCTGACGCATGGGGCTTTGGAGGTCCACGTCACTTTTCTCTCGCTCTCTAATTTCTCCTTCTCCTACTGGATGCAGTGTTTCATTCAGTTTCCCAAAGTGCTTAGTGTTAGAGTGTGATGATTTCCACTACATGTGTTGGGCACTATATTGTTGAGTGCAAGGTTACGCAGAGCTCCAGCGAGTCAGAGCAGCCAGGCATTGCAGCTACCAGCTAAAAAGTGAAACAGTGTCTCCTGGCTTGTGTACCTTGCTAACTTGGTGAGCTGTCAGTAGTTATTCTGAAAATACACTATATTGCCAAAAGTATTCGATCACATGCCATATGAATTTAAGTGACATCCCATTCTTAATCCATGGGGTTTAATATGATGTCGGTCCACCCTTTACAGCTATAACAGCTTCAACTCTTCTGGGAAGGCTTTCCACAAGGTTTAGGAGTGTGTTTACGGGAATTTTTAACCACTCTTCCAGAAGCGCACACACTGATGTTGGACGAGAAGGCCTGGCTCTCAATCTCTGCTCTAATTCAACCCAAAGGTGTTCGATCGGGTTGAGGTCAGGACTCATCCACACCAAACTCTCTCATCCATGTCTTTATGGACCTTGCTTTGTGCACTGGTGCAGAGTCATATTGGGTAGTGATGGCAGTTTTGAAACACGCTTTTCGACACCGCTTCGAAGCCTCGAAGCGCATGCGCTTCAAAGCAGTGTTCCAAAACGCAAGTCAAAACACTGGTCACGTGACTTAGACGTCTCATGAATGCGTGACGTCACTCAAGTGGTTCATGAAACACTGCCGTTTCGAACGCGTTTCACGTCTCGAAACTAAAGTTTGAATGACAGGGATTTCAACGAACCACAAAGCAGCGCACCTGTCTCAACCTACTCCCACAAAGTTTAAAAGATATTTTGGCGCGCTGCCCAATGTGGGTTTGTGAGAGGCGAGAAATAGTAGCTGAAACCTGTTAACCTTTAGCCTTTTTCTGAAGTAAGTCATTGCTCTCTGTGTTTTTCTATCCCCTAAATTCACTTAAACTCTACATATGTGTTTTCATATGTTTCACAATCCTATTTATTTATTTACTAGGGAAATTCACATATAAGTAATTTCTATGCTTGCAATAAGCTGTGAAATGCTTCAGTTGCTTGTTGTAAATAGTTTGTTTGCTTCTTATAGCTAGACAGAAGGGTTTGGATGAGTCCCTCGTCCGCTTGATGGTGAAGGACTTGCTGCCTCTGTCAGCTGTGGAGGATGAAGGTTTCAAGTTATTTGTACATGACTTGGACCCCAGCTATGTCCTCTCATCAAGAAAAGCTGTGGCAAACATGATAAATGAGCTGTATGAGAAAACCAAGGAGAAGACCAAAGAAGACCTCAAAAAGGCTGATTCAGTTTGCCTCACCACAGATATGTGGTCTTCCATTAACATGGATGGCTACATTGGAGTAACAGTTCATTATGTGGCACCTGACTCAAAACTGGAGACAGTAATACTGGGAGTTAGTCATTTTGCACAGTCACATACCGCTCAGCACATTGCAGAGGCACAGAGGCTCCTCGTGGCTAACTGGGGCATTACTGAGAAGGTCAGCTTTATGGTAACAGATAATGCTGCCAACATGAAGCTGAGTGTCCAGCTCCTCAATCTCCAGCACATCTCCTGCTTCGCTCACACACTGAATTTAATTGTGAAAAAAGCATTGGATCATACACCCGTTATTAATGATATAAGGGACAAAAGCAGGAAAGTGGTGGGACTGTTCAGGTCAAGCAGCAAGGCGAAAGAAAAACTAAACGAAATGCAAATGCTGATGGGACGGCCAATGCTAAAACTAATTCAGGAGGTGGATACCAGGTGGAACAGCACTTTTGACATGTTTCAACAGCTGTATGAGCAAAGAGAACCTGTGGGGGCAGCTCTATCCAATCTGGAGAATGACATTTCTCCTCTGACCAGTGCTGATTATGACATCATTCAGGAATTGTTGTTTCTGCTGCAGCCTTTCAAAGCAGCAACAACTGGTACTTTAATAGTAATTAATAATTTCATTGTATTTGTTGGTATGCACTGAGATAAATCTATTGTATCTTTTCTTATTCTAACAGAGCTGTCAGAGGAGAAGAGGGTCTCAGCCTCAAAAGTGATCTCGCTGTATAGAATGCTGCAGCATAAGCTGTTTGATCATTTGAAACAAACAAAGCAACAATCAACTTTGCAGTTGGGTGAGCAACTACAATAATTATTACAACAACTGTAATGATACTAACAAACTATATTAATAGTGTGAATATTTGTATTGATGAACAGGCACACTGTTGAAGCATGGCCTGCAGCAAAGATGTGGCCAGTATGAGACATACAGGCCACTTGCATTGGCAACATTGCTGGACCCCCGTTTTAAAAGCCTGGGTTTTGGTAACCCAGCAAAGGCACAGGAAGCCGAAAAACAGCTGGCCTTGGAGTGTGCTGCAGTAATGCAGCCTGTAGCAACACCTGGTGAGAATTAAAAAATCTTTATAGGTCATATTTTGTCAACATTTATTGTGAACACTTTTTAATTTCATTTCATTATTTTTTTAGAACCTCAAATCTCACTGGCAGCAGCATCATCACCTCCATCATCATCATCATCCTCCACAGCAGAAGACAGTCTTTGGTCTCTATTTGACAAAAAAGTAAAAAACAAAACCACCACCCACAGCATAACTGCAGACGCCACAGTTGAAGTGGGAAAAGATTTGCAAGACCCGTTTATTCCCCGCACCGCGGACCCACTTCTCTATTGGAAAGAGAGGGCAGTTATTTTTCCTCATTTATACAAACTGTCAAAAAAGTTTCTGGCCATACCTGCAACCAGTGTTCCATGTGAACGAGTCTTCTCAAAAGCAGGGGAGGTATTAAACAAAAAAAGAAACCGTTTGCACCCCTCCATTGCCGAAAAAATTATATTTTTGAATAAAAACCTTGAAATCTGATTAATGCATAGCTTCCATGGCTTTATTTAATTTTATTTACACAAATTAATTCGTAACATACACCTGCATACACTTACACAAACTTTATTAGAACAAGCTTTATTAGAAACCATGTCAGATCAGGATGTGTTTTGTTGAGCCACTGTGGAGAAATACTGAGACATTGCCACCAGAGGCCACTGTAGAGTCGTGATTCGAACAGTGATTCGAAGCCTCGAATCATTTGTTTCGAGTGCTTTGCTGGTTCATGAGGCTTTGTTTTGCCAATCTCTAATATTAGGAGAGGAAGTTGGGAGCATGGAATTGTCCAAAATCTCTTGGTATGCTGAAGCATTCAGAGTTCCTTTCACTGGAACAAAGGGGCCAAACCGAGCTCCTGAAAAACAACCCCACACCATAATCCCCCTCTACCAAACTTAACATTTGGCGCAATGCAGTCAGACAAGTACTGTTCTCCTGGCAACCGCCAACCCCAGACTCATCCATCAGATTGTCAGATGGAGAAGTGGGATTCGTCACTCCATAGAACGTGTCTCCACTGCTCTAGAGTCCAGTGGCGGCGTGCTTTACACCACTGCATCCAATGCGTTGCATTGCATTGCACTGATGTATGGCTTGGATGCAGCTGCTGGGCCATGGAAACTCATTCCATGAAGCTCTCTACGCACTGTTCTTGAGCTAATCTGAATGACACATGAAGTTTGGGGGTCTGTGCTCTGGAGAAAGTTGGCGCCTCTGCGCACTGTGCGCCTCAGCATCCGCTGACCCCGCCCCGTCAGTTTACGTGGCCTACCACTTTGTGGCCGAGTTGCTGTTGTTCCTAATCACTTCCACTTTGTTATAATACCACTGACAGTTGACTGTGGAATATTTAGGAGTGAGGAAATTACACGACTGGACTGGACTGGACTGGACTGCACAGGTGGCATCCTATCACAGTACCACGCTGGAATTCACTGAGCTCCTGAGAGCGACCCATTCTTTCACAAATGTTTGTAGAAACACTCTGCATGCGTGTGGCCATGGAAGTGAACAACTGATTTTGATTATTTGGATGGGCGAGTGGGCAGTATAGTGAGCTCCCGTGCACCTAGAGACCCACTGCAGAAGTGTAGACACTCAGTTTAGTCTTACAGAATAAGTTATGTCATCATCTCATGTTGTTTAGGATTTCCCAATATAAGAGAGTGAGTGAGAGAGAGAGCATGAGAGTGACAGTGTGAGAGTCAGAGTGAGAGAGTGAGCGAGAGCTCCTCCAAGCGTAACTTGGGACAGCCATTTGGATTCAGTACCCCTGCAGGCACCACTGCCCTTCTGTCCTGTTAATGTGACTTTTTTTTAGTATTGAGTATTTGATTTTCAAATCATTTTGACAACCTTAGCTTCTTAGGTGCTAGCTGCAAGCCATCTTCAGAACTGTTCTGAAGATGGCTTGCAGCTAGTAGTCGAAACTTGTCAACAAGGTAAAAATACATCTCCTACTGTACTGTCTTTAAAAAAAACCTAAGTTGTTAATGTACAAAAGAAGACAAAACTAATGTTTTTCATTTAATTTTGACAACACTACTGGAACCAAATATCTTCTGTGCCATCTTGCTCCAACTCCAAAAATCTTATAAAAGAAGAATTTTCTTGTGTGCAGAAAGACATGTGTTCTCGTTCTGCCCATCAAAACCAGGAGCCACATTTCTAATCTACATAAGCTTTCACACCAAAGTGTCACAAAACAATACCAGAAATATATGGTCTCTACAGGTTCATTTTGACTATATAGAATAAGGATACACCAAATAGTCAGTAGCTTGAGTAGATTGAGCAGCCCTACACCCTGCTGTTTGTAGGGATGCACCGATCTAGCTTTTCGGTTCCATCAAGAATTACAATACTATAACTTTAAATGCCAACACCCAATATCAATTGATACCAGTGCAGAGACTGAAAAGAGCATTTTTTTCCTTTAAACAAAAATAAAAATAAGACCAAACTGATAAATGTAGCTGTATTTATGCCTCAAGTAACCACAAAACGGCTTTGTATAAATCAAAGTTCAAACAAAGTTCAAACACATGAGACTCCAGCTAATTTTTCACTATTGGAACCATTATCTGATGTATCCCTAGTTTGTGTGAGTGAAAATGTGCGTTTCTTACCAGGTCATCCACTAGGTCTTTGATGGCGGTGATTCCCAGCACGACCACCAGGGGGATGAGAGTGGTGTACCAGGGCAGTGTGGTGATGGACGGGATGATCTGCAGAACACACAACAGTCTCAGCCAGGGCTCTGCAATTCAGCACATTTTATTCCAATCTGTTTCCTATTGACATGTCTACAGCCAGTCCTGTCAGTAAAAGGAATTAGGACAATTTTTGTGTTTGTGCTAAGTGGCAGTGATTTAAAACGGGCTATATCAGATTTTTACTGTATTAAAAACATGAAAAACATAACTACTTAATTTTTAACAGTTTGCAGTGGTCCAAGGTTATGTTAAAAAAAATAGTTTATAGAAGTGGCTCTCAAACTTTTCACACCAAGTAACATCAAAGAAAAGATTTGGCTTTGCGAGTACCACCAGATCCAAACCAGGTCTATAGCAGGATTATTCCAGGTCTAATCAAGGTCTAAACCAGGTCTATAAACAGAACTATTCCAGGTCTAATCTACAGCTAAACCAGGTCTATAACAGGTCTATAAACGGAACTATTCCAGGTCTAATCTACAGCTAAACCAGGTCTATAACAGGTCTCTAACAGGACTATTCCAGGTCTAATCTAGAGCTAAACCAGGTCTAAAAGTGAAGTACAAATTGTTGAAAGGAGGGCAAAAAATTGATAAAATGAAATCTAAATGAAGCAAACCCACAAACTGAAGAGCTGTCAAAGAACCACCTGAAGAGTTCACTTGTTTGAGAAACACAGTTTGTGACAAAGCGGGCCTTTGTCCCTGTATACTCACCTTAATTTCATTTCATATTTGTTAATTGCTCCATAATCAACTGAACTGCTAGATAAAACTATCCCGGGTTTGTTTTATTTAGTTTTGTTTAGTTTTTTTAATATAACACAACACAGTCAAATTAATTTAAATATATTTTATTTGGTTAGATCTATTCAATTTAGTTAAACATGTCACTTACCTACTTACCTGTTGCTCCACATGGTCTGGAGACAAAAGAGGGGGTGTGCCCTGAGACGGCCATGTTTATAGCCTCTGGCCATGTGGAGGGGAGAATTGGTTTCAGTTCCTTTTGTTTGTTAGGTTTTGTATATTTGATTTGGATGTTTTGATGTTTTGGTGTTTATAGATTACATAGCAAAAGGAAAAATTTAATTTGTCAACTGGACAGAGTGACAAATTAAATTTCTCCTTTTGCTATGGATTCTACCTGGACGACCGAGGGATTCTACACACATTTTATAGATTACATTAAACACTTTAAGTTAAAGGAGACTTAGGCCCTTGTTGTAGAGTGAGCGATATTTGTGGACGAAAATGAAGTTGCTTCACAGTCAACCTGATGAGGGAATTACCTGGAGGGAGGAGCTTCCTGTGTGGAGGACTATAAAAGCATGTCAGCTCAGCCTCTCGGGGAGACATCAGTGTAGCCGGGTACATGTGCTTTGTTTTTTTTTTTTTATTGGTTTCTGTTGCTTATGCCTAAGTTGGAACACAGTTATTTTTTTGTAAATATGTAATATTTTTTGTGTTTGCCACAATACCATGGTGAATTTTCAAAATAAATCTTTGGGACAAGTACGGAATATTTTCAGAGTTTACCTCCTACTTAAGACCACTTTGGCCAGCATCCCCACACTGTTCTAGGATGAAGTTGTCTCCTGAATGTAGCTGATAACTTTTCTATACATAAACATGATTTATACTGTAAAACTTGTAAAAAGGTGTTAAAGGTCTGTTCCAAAGCCTGAATGGAGAAAGTGTGCATTACTGAGGTGTGTGGTAGTGCAGAACGTGTGTGGTACCTGCAGGATGAGCAGAGCCAGGAAGTACAGGTTAGCTGCTCTCTTGAACTGCTCGTACAGGTTCAGAGGGATGAATGTCAGCACATTGTACTTGTATGTCTTAATGGCATTCCCCTAAGAAAACAGACTTACATTAAGCATCACATGTAACGTAGATGTAGTCTAGCAGTCAACAGTGAACTAAGCCTGTTACAATAATTACTCTGACTTCAATTACCATTCAATATGATTGATATGATTAAGAACACAAATATATTCTGTATATTGTCAGTGTATTGTCACTGTATTGTCTACAATTACAAAGGTGTTTGCAAGGTGAATCCTGTACTCACAGAGTATCTGCTCTTCTTGATGCAGAGGAAGACTTTCTTTTGGAACTCTGGGAGTTGATGGTACGCTCTGTCGTTGGCCTTCACTTTCCAGCCCATCTCTTAAAGAACAAGCCCAGAAGAGAGTTGAGTTTATTTCTCATGAGGCTCTTCAAAAAGACAAATCTGATGCACTGACAATAACTGGGAACGACACCTGGGCACTTTGGGGCAGTGCAGAAAAAATAAGCCAAATATTGGCTAAATTTAATAATCGGTACACCATCCCTACAGTTTAGTATATTTTATTGCGTTGTCCCCACTTCTTTTGTTTCCTCCTGGATGGAGCAAAGTGAGTCAAGCTTGATCTGCCTGGCACAATTTAAGTATTAAGTATGAATCAAAGTATGAAGTTTAGAGGCAATCGTGATATGCCCCAGGATGTGTGATGATCCTGAGTGCAGCTCTATGTACATGGACATTACTTGAAACACCTGTCAAATCCATAAAAACAGTTAGCAAACAGTGTGAGAGTGTGGTACCGCTGGGCCTGGCCTCCACAGCCTGGTGCTCTCCCCCTGGTGGTTCTTGTAGAGCTTCGTCTGACGCGGGCTCCAGCTCATCGTCCGTCTCATCGTCGCTGTAGGGCATGACCTCATCATCGGGCCCCTGGGAGCCCTGGGAGCCCTGCGAGTCTGCGCGGGGACGGCTCATGTTCAATACCAATCTGAAAACACAGCAGCATCCAAGATGTCACCCAATCTTCTGTAGTAAAAAAAAAAACAAAAAACAAGTATGCCAAATGCCAAGGTGAGCTGTCTTCAGCCCGTCTGGTCAGGCTGTTTAAACCTGAAGAGATTTGATAAAGACTATGGTTTTCAAAAGTATTTAAAATCTAAAGATACTAACTGATACTTTCAGCAAGTATTGATACGGCAAAAAAAAAAAAAAAAAGTTTTAGTTTGATTTTCAGCTTTATCAGAAATGGCTTAAGATCTCACGGTAACATACAGTAGTATGCAGTACTATTTTCTGTTGAAAATTACATTATCTTACTAAAAAAGAAGCATTTTTATCTTCATTGTGGTATCGTGATGGGTACTGAGTCAATTCCTTAGTGTTACCAGCCTGGCTGATCCCTTTAAGAGCAAAGTGTTGTGGGTAGCTCTGGGAGCTTTTTGTGCTGCGTTTTGGCGCGAGGCGCACTCTCCGGTTTCCAGCCGCCCTACAGTACGGGCACTGTATTTACATTATTGAAATTATAAACATTTTACTTATTTATTTATTAGTTCATTTGAATGGGGACAATGCACATTAATAAACATTTATGTAAATGCCAGTATTAGCTATACAACTAGCTGTAGTCCCCAGGCAAGAATCAAAATGCCACCATAAAACCATTAAATACAAAAAGGTTAGTAAAAGATATAAAAGTTAAGCCACATAAAAGCAGATTATAGGGTGAAATGTAAAACAGCATTCTGTAAAGCACAAGACATCTACAAGTCAACAAGTACAGTACAACACAAACACAAAGTGCCACAACACAACATACATGCACAGTGCCATAGGCAGCACACTGACTTGCAGACTTGATTAATTAAGGCCACAGACTTGATTCTCAAGGAACCATGATTTTGGCATGTTTTTAAATGCCCTGTGTGTACAAGCATTGCGTTTGAGATGTGGTAGATGAGGTAGAACTGGACACCATACTATATGTGGTACTGCAAAGTGACTTATCAGCTGGGCTTCTTTCCGCAGCACTGAGAGC
Source organism: Taenioides sp. WSHXM2023 (assembly GCA_029959045.1). Lineage (NCBI taxonomy): Eukaryota > Metazoa > Chordata > Actinopteri > Gobiiformes > Gobiidae > Taenioides > Taenioides sp. WSHXM2023. The sequence continues at coordinate 785,079 of CM057085.1, read as the reverse complement.
TTTCAGGTATAACAAGCTGTAAATGACATGGCCCCTTCCTACATTAAAGATGAAATTGTACCTTATCATCCTAACCGTTCACTCCGCTCTCAAAATGCTGCACTATTGGTGGTTCCTAGAGTCGCTAAAAGTACTTTAGGAGGTAGAGCTTTTAGGTACCAAGCACCCTTGTTGTGGAATCAGCTCCCTGCTCATGTCAAAGAAGCTGACACAGTCTCTACATTTAAGATTAGGCTCAAAACGTTCCTCTTTGAATTAGCTTATGGTCAGGTCAGTTAGGAACAGAAACTAAACCCATAGGCCTAGTTAAGCTGCTCTAGGAGATATATTACTGGGGAAACTATGGCAACTTGAGCACTGTCCTCTGGTTTCTCCTACTTTTTCTCCTCCTACTGTTAAGATTATTCAATTACTAGTTCATTCGTAGTCTGTTCTTTGCTATTCACATGTTGTCCCTGTCCCACTCCCCTTTTGGGGAGTGTAACTGTTTCAGATGCTGCTGTTCCAGTTTGGACTGCTGCTGTCCCCTAGTGTCGAGGACCTGGACCCCTCCTCTCCTTCCCTGTCCTGGATTAACTGTCCTTGTCCTGCTAGATTAGTAGTTTCATCTGCCTGTCCGTCCTTAGGAGTGGATCTCTCCTTCACTGTGGTTCTCCTCGAGGTTTCTCCGTTTTCCCATTGGGTTTTTCTGAGTTTTTCCTTGCCGAGAAGGAGGGTCTAAGGACAGGAGATGCTGGGACAATTATCCATTTGCCTGCTTGTTGTTGGACATTCTGTATTTTTGATTTATGAATGTTTCTTATTCTGCTTTATTAATGAACAATTTTGTGAAGTCCGCCGAGATAACTCTTGTTGTGATTTTGGGCTATACAAAAATAAATTGAATTGAAATTGAATTGAATTTTCAGTACAGAGTGAGCGCTCCTGTGTCATAAATGACGCTCGGTAAAAGTAAAACCTGTTCATGGTAAATGAAGTCTGAAAACGGCTCTCATACACGTTGAATGTGTTCTAAACGTTTGAACCTTGGAAAACTTTCGCCTTTGTAAGTATTTATATGTTCACAAGCACTTTGATTGAGGTCATGTATGTATTTAATTTTGAACATATGATGTGAACTTGTCTCACGGAGCTAACTGTGTAATAAGCTAGCTACTTGCATTTTGTACACTAATGTACTGTGTAGTTGGTAATACGCCTTTCTTTTTTCTGTATGTTTCAGTTCAGTTAAAGTACGCCTTGTGTACGGAGTTTCTTTATTAGTTCGCTGGCTGTCTAGCTTCACATAGTCACGTGTCGTGAGGACAGCACATCCACATAAAGCCTTTTGTCACTTTTAGACTTGCTCACAGTGGGAAGAGGAACCCAAACTTTTACTCAAGTACTCTTTACTTTAAAAACTCAAGTAGAAGTAAAAGTATGCTGTCAGAAAAGCACTTGAATAATTACAATTTATTTAAAAAGTTACTCAAGTAAATGTAATTCAGTAAATGTAACTGAGTACTACCCAGCCTTGTTTGAAAACATTAAGAGCTGATATTACCAGCTGTACTATCCTGAAACAGAACTGAAAAGTTTTAATGCAGTTTAAAACCACAGCAACAACAACTGTGTTAAACTAGGACTAGACCAAAACGACTGCAGACCAAAACCAGGATTAGCCCAGAATTAAGGACTGGAGCAGCATGAGGGCTCACACGTTGGGGCTTGTTCTGCTGGTCACGTTTTGTCACTGAAGTGTGTGGGCACATGTGCGTAATTAATTTGATTTGAAACTGATTTTAAGTGTTCAAATCAAGCTTTATATCCTTTACTCTCCAGAGAGGACGTAGCTGGAAAATCAGCTACGTCCTCTCTGGAGATTTAAGGCCAATTGCTGAATATATGGTCATGACTTCAGAAGGCAGACAACGTGGCATAATCACATGCCTGCTATATGTGCAGGAAATGGCACTAGGCCTGCCCATATGACTCAATGTGTTATGTGGTATAGAAAATCAAATAAAGCCACTTCAACAATGGAGGGTTATCTTAACACAGTCATTTAGTCAGTTAATCCAGTCAGCAAAGTGACAAAGATAGACTGGTTAGCCAATATACTGGGCCAGTATTTGTACTAGTTAACATATCAGCTATCTAAGCCTTAAAATCTCAAATAGAAGCTGTTATTTTGTTTTGACTGACCTGCTACACAAGAATATACATAATGCTTTATCTGAACATTTTAGTGTGACAACATAACAGCACAAAACATGACTACACTGCTTTCTCTTAAAGGGTTGTACCAAAAAAAGGCTGTGAGTTTGTACCAAATTTATATTACAGATCAGAAAATCATCAAAATTGGCCCAAAAATATCAGCCATGTTTATTGGCCATGGGTTGCTCTTGGTTCTGAACGGCATCGGCCATGAAAAAAAAACAAAACAAAACAACAACAACATATAATTTGATCTCTAAATTAAATGCCTACTATTCATGTAGAAAATTGCTCAACATACAGTGCCTAGATGACACAATGATAAAGTGTGGTTTTGCTGTGGTATAGAAAATCAAATAAAGCTCTTTCAACAATGGAATATTATCTTAACCCAGTGTGACATATCAGTTAACCACACAGTCCACAAAGTTAGACTGAACTCATGAGAGCTTGCTGCTAAATGAAATGCAACGATGCTGATTCCTGTTGTGCTTGAACGTACCATACCAAACACACAAAGAGCAGATCCCAGCCTATTGTGTCCCTGTCCCTGTATGTGCTCACACTCAGCTCCACGACGCCCTGCCATACGCCACTGTATTTTTAGAACATGCACCAGCATACGCAGATCGGACTGCTCACTTATCATTTCCAACAAACTAAAGCTCCTACACGGCAAACAGCAAACGTCACCAGCTCACTCAACAGGTTGTGCTTAACTTTTAGAATTTTGGGTGTAACATAACAGCTGTATTTCCTTGTGCACGGAACCCTCAAAAACCCGTCAGAAAATCTTTTGTCTAATGTAACTCTATGGATGTTGCTGCCTGTTAACCTGCTGTAAAATGGCACATTTCTCTTTATGTTTGTTTTAATACATTAAAGGTTTTGAAGCTATGACAAAACACTCTATAACTGTGATGTAGAGGTAGGAAAAAACTTCAATACTTTACAAAAATGTGATGAAAAAATGTCACAGGGGACTGAAAAACATGATAAACTGTGTTAATCCGAGGGAAGAGAAATTTAATTTTGTTTGAAATGATAGAGGACCAATGAGCTCCTTTGTTTCTCATGTGTCACTGAAAAAAGCTAATCAGATTGCACAGTCGTCTTTGGTCGGGCTTGAGATGTGACTGAGGGCATGGGGATAATGGGGCGTCTGTATAATTTCGTTCCATTAAAAAATACAGAGAGATATCTTTCTGGATTTGCAAGGCAAGAAAATTGTTGCAAAAAGGGTTGATTAAAAACAAAAAAGTGACATCTGTGGTTAATGCTACTGTCCACTATGTTCTGTGTCATCCTCGATTGGTTCAACAGAATAATCAGGATGCTTTTTTGATTATACCCACCAGTCCTTACTTACTTACACAGTCACTATTGGGAGATGTTAACCAGTCACAGGGATGTGTCTTTTAAAACAATTAACTGCACAAAAATGGTCAATTTTGTAAGGTATCAGGAAAATAAATAATCCATTAAAGCTTTAATCTGAAATATAAATACACTGAGAGAACAGGAAGTACCAGAAGTACTTCAAGCCGCATTGTGTAACTTTCTGGAGGTGGCACCTACATGATTCCATAGAAATATTATGGAAAGATACTAAGGGATAGTATGGAATTCAGAGCAGCAAAACCTTAAACAACATGCTTATTTAGTCTATTTTGGGTTTTTTTTTGGCTAAAAAAATTACACAGTGGAGCTTGAAGAAGCACTTAACAAAGAAGTACTAATCCCTCTGCATTAGGATCATGATGTCACATTTAACTGCCCCACTGACTCTAGAATGCTATGACATTACAAACTCTACCTGTGACACACTTTGAGATAAGAATGGACAGTTAGCCTCAATGTCGTCTCCCTGCCTCTCTTTCTCTCTCACTCCCTCTCTCCTCTCTGAAAACAGGTTGTGTGGGGTTGTTTACAGGGGGGGGGGCACTGGAACCTGAAACCATCTAGTCTCTGGGAGGAAGAGTCACCTCATGCACACAAGCACTTTGGGTCTTGTACTGCTTTGTCATTAAATAAAACTGCTATACACCTATAGCCTGTAGGGTGGTCAAAAGTATCGAAAATCAGATACTAACCTTATTCACAGAATGATCTTGAGCTGTATCATAACAAGTATAAGAGCACATAGACTAGTATAGACCATGGACCACTATGGAAACCTACCTGGACCACTGAGGGATTACAGATATAAGGCCATATAGGAATAGAAAAGAAAGCACTACCATTTAACGCTGAAAATCACATTGTATTGTCTAAATATAGTGTTTTTTTATCATCATCGTGGTATCAGAATCGGTATTAAGAATCAAGTCCATGCCTTAGTATCAAAACGGTGACAATACTGGCTTGTCTAAATGAACAGTTTACTTGCAGAGGAAGGGCTGTGCAGTTCATTCAATTGTGATCAAGATGTTTGTATTTTCCAGTAACCTAGCCCTGCTTTGAGGAATGGCACAGAGTGAATCAAAGATGTCATTTTATTATTAGCAAATAGGCCTATTTTTAGACCTCTACAAACATAAGACCAGGGAGGTGACCAGACCATATTCTGGATTTTAGGCCAAAGCTAATACAACAATCCCCCCCTTAATTTCAGTGCATCCCTTCTCTAAACCCTACAGCCTCTATGTGAGAGCCCTAAACCCTACAACCTCTGTGTGAGAGCCCTAAACCCTACAGCCTCTGTGTGAGAGCCCTAAACCCTACAGCTTCTGTGTGAGAGCCCTAAACCCTACAGCCTCTGTGTGAGAGCCCTAAACCCTACAGCCTCTGTGTGAGAGCCGTAAACCCTGCAGCCTCTGTGTGAGAGCCCTAAAACCTACAGCCTCTGTGTGAGAGCCCTACACCCTACAGCCTCTGTGTGAGAGCCCTAAACCCTACAGCCTCTGTGTGAGAGCCCTACACCCTACAGCCTCTGTGTGAGAGCCCTACACCCTACAGCCTCTGTGTGAGAGCCCTAAACCCTACAGCCTCTGTGTGAGAGCCCTAAACCCTACAGCTTCTGTGTGTGACAGCCGTAAACCCTATAGCCTCTGACTGGGAGAGCCCTACACCCTACAGCCTCTGTGTGGGAGCCCTAAACCCAAACAGCCTCTGTCTGGGAGAGCCCTACACCCTACAGCCTCTGCGTGGGAGCCCTAAACCCAAACAGCCTCTGTCTGGGAGAGCCCTACACCCTACAGCCGCTGCGTGGGAGCCCTAAACCCAAACAGCCTCTGTCTGGGAGAGCCCTACACCCTACAGCCTCTGCGTGGGAGCCCTAAACCCAAACAGCCTCTGTCTGGGAGAGCCCTACACCCTACAGCCGCTGCGTGGGAGCCCTAAACCCAAACAGCCTTTGTCTGGGAGAGCCCTACACCCTACAGCCTCTGCGTGGGAGCCCTAAACCCAAACAGCCTCTGTCTGGGAGAGCCCTACACCCTACAGCCTCTGCGTGGGAGCCCTAAACCCAAACAGCCTCTGTCTGGGAGAGCCCTACACCGTACAGCCTCTGCGTGGGAGCCCTAAACCCAAACAGCCTCTGTCTGGGAGAGCCCTACACCGTACAGCCTCTGCGTGGGAGCCCTAAACCCAAACAGCCTCTGTCTGGGAGAGCCCTACACCCTACAGCCTCTGCGTGGGAGCCCTACACCCAAACAGCCTCTGTCTGGGAGAGCCCTACACCATACAGCCTCTGTGTGGGAGCCCTAAACCCAAACAGCCTCTCAACAGCCTTGTAGTGTGTGTGAGAGCCTTGAGCCCTGGCAGTGGGTGCTCCCTTCATCCTCTGTGTAGGCTCGCTTTGTGATGCTGTCAAGCAGTATGCAGAGCACACTCAAATGAGCAGACATTTGCGTACAGCACAGACAGAGGTGCGTGACAGCAGCTCCTGCTCACAGAAACATCCTCATGTTACAAAGTGGAGTCATTCACACATGGTCTGTAAAAGGGCTGGAGTGATCATCACAACAATCATACTTTGAATGGTCACAGTTACTGTTTTTCTAACAATATCCAACTCTCTTGGTACAATACCTTCACGATATACATCTCACAGTACAATATGTATTGAGATATTTTTTGGAGGCTAACAAAACTGTGAATATGATTGTAGGAGCCATTTTGACCTATTATTATTTGGTGCTTGCCTGTCGTGTTGTCCTCCACCGACTGTGTGGCAGTATGGTGCCCTCCTTTACATATTTAAGGGCCAAGAAGGCAGCCACAGGTGCTGCTGATTGGAGGCAAATCGTTTTTGACCGCATTGATTTTATTGTGATTTTATTGTGGAATATGTGGATGGATTATTGTGAGAATTTTGACAGTACATTATCACGATATTTCGGTTATTGTTCCATCCCTATTTTTGTCCTGGCAACACTTTTATTAGAGCTTTTATATGAAGGACTGATATTGGGCTTTTATTGTATTTTTTATATTTTCTGCAGCAACTGAATAATTTCTCTCAGGGATCAATACAGTATTCTGATTCTGAATCGCCTAAAGGGGAAAGGCTACACTTATCTGGGTAAAGACGACCTCTGAAGAGAGTGCGACTGGTGTTGGCCCTACACTGAATAATGTGGAACATAGAATAGCCTACATGCTTTTGTTGCCAACTTAAACTTGTAGGAGCCATTTTGACCTATTATTATAGGTCAATGTGAAACTGTTGAGATAATGTTTCGATGTATGTTTCATAGTCATTCAGAAGAACAGATTTGGTCCTGAAAATCACATAATCAATCACACAACTGAATCTTAATGAGATGGACTACACTGGCACACACTAGCACTAATGTTGACCTGTCTGTGAAAAAAAAGAAATCAAGCTTCAATGTACCACGGTAGATGGTCCATAAGGCCTACACAGAACCTGGATTCTCCAGGTTACATTATACTGCTCCGGTAAGACAGAGGTGTTGGAGCTGGAGTCAGACCAGGCTTACATCAGCTCCATTTGCGTCCTTTGTGATAATTCAAATCACTTCTCTGAGAAGGATGGAGGATTTCCATAAGACGGCACACATTTCCCTACATCTGCACCCAGCCTGGATATATGAAAACAGGGTCACGGGAGCAAGTGAGCGAGCGAACACACACGCACGCACACACACCCACGCACACACACCCACGCACACACACACACACGCACACGCACACACACGCACACGCACACGCACACACACACACACACACGCACACACACACACGCACACACACACGCACACACACACACACACACACACACACCATTGCATCAACAAACAAATACGATCAATTATTTGCAACTTGTCATATGCAAAATCTAGTCTAGATGCATCCTATTTTGGTAGAATTGGTTTGGTTGATTTGGGGTCCATTGAATGTATTTTTCAGATTCAGTGATTAAAATGTATAGATAATTGACAAATTATCAAACAAATTAAGCTTAGGCTACAACTTCTAACCCAACGCATGGGTCTAACAATGGTCTAACTTTTGGACTGACAGACTAGATCCTAATCAGGTCCAAACACAATCCAAAGGAGAGTTATCGTCTCATCTAAACACAGAACAACTCAAATAGGTTAGGCCTTCAGCATGCGGCTCAATAATCTAAAAACTAAACTAAAGTGGAGCAGTTCTGGAGAGAGCCGCGGGCACAGACCGGTCTTTCAGCTCCTCTTTCGGTCTCTGTCCACTCGGGCTCTCGGGTGAGGCTCACAGGTACCTGTGACAGCACAAGTGCTCCGGCTTTGACTCACCTGCTCCCGCCTAAGCTGCCGTCCGTCCGTGGGTCAGTCCGCGGGTCAGTCCGATCTCTGAGCCACTTTCTCGGTGTGTTTTTGGCGTGTTTCTCTCGGTGTTTAGTTGCTACTTCTCGCAGTCTGTTGTCCGCGGGGCTCTTCCTGTTTGTGCTCCCCGCCCTGCGCGCGCACGCCTCACCTGTGCTCGCCGCTGATTGGACCAAAACTTGACGCACCGGTCCGACCGCAAGAGCCACGGCGCGTGCACGCGCGAGGGGACAACGGCGCGTCATCAAACACTCAACACTGTCCTCAACTGGATCATAGGACACATGTCACAAGAGACACTTCTTACGCCAATTCATCATAATAATGCCACCACAACAATGTCCACAGCGGAGACTGATAGCGTTTCCACTCATTTTGACAGTCCTACTAGGTAAAAGAGCAAAAATAGCATGGTTAAGATAAGATCATTTTTATTTGTCCTACAATGGAGAAATTCCAGTGTTGCAACGCACAGTTCAAACAGCAAGAGAATAGAACTAGGCATTAAAAATGATAATAATAATAAATATTGGAAAATAGTACTTAAATTTAACACATTACTGTGCAAGCGTCGTACTGGCAGTATGTGGCTCTGACTATGGTTATGTACAGTGCAGAATGTGAACAAGATAGGCCTAAATAGTGAAGTGACAAGGGTGAATTACCAGAGATTCACATTCTGCTACAGTATTGCACATGATTACGATAAAACTCCGAGCTTTAATAAACATCAATGCTTCTACAAATGTAAAGTGTTTAGAGGTGTTTTTATATGTCACAGGCATTAAAACATGTGAATAATAAAGGATGAGTGAATCCTCTGTTATTGAGTTAGGATAATTACCTACAGAAATAAATACAAAAGCTGAAACATTTTCGGATGATAGGCTAATCGTATTCACAATCTCCTTCTTTAAGAGATTTTGCTGCATTCAATTAATTCGATCTCTTAATAGTGTGTGTAGAATCCCTCAGTCGTCCAGGTAGAATCCATGGCAAAAGGAGAAATTTAATTTGTCAACTGGACAGAGTTTATTTGGTCGAATACGTTTCGCAGCTCATCCAAGCTGCTTCTTCAGTTCTGGTCAGATGCTGGTGGACACTGCTTTATATCTGCCTGAAGGGGGCGCTAACTACAATGAAATGACTCTGAGACTACCACACCTATTTGTTTACAGTTAATAGAACTAACCTAACTAACAGACCTAAACTTTTGTCCAATTGACAAATTGAATTTCTCCTTTTGCCATCTCTTAATAGTGTTATTTGCAGCAATGTGGTTAAAATAGCAAAATATTTAGGGGAAAGCGGGGTTGGTTGTCACACGGGTAGGTTGTCACAGTCATCATATCTCAGCCACTATAGGGCGCTAATCAAAACCGTTGACAAAAATGTTCAGAATTAGGGGCTAAACACACGGGAGGCGATGTCGCTCGCTCTCAATTCTTTTCCAATGGAACAACTGCGACAAGGCGAAAATCGCCTTCCCCCCTCCCAACGGGCGACACGCGACATTCGTGCATGAGAAATTTCGCGCTCGTTCACGTAGACGTGCACACGTACGCCGGCGACGCGACACCAGAAAGTAGAGAAAAGTTCAACTTTCGTCGCTGTCGCCTGGCACCACAACCAATCAGCGGCGGTTTATTTGATCGGCCAATGAGATGCGCGAATGCTCCACTGTCCCCACTGCAGACTGTAAACATGGAAGAGCAGCTCATATTAGCGGTGTCTGATTTTCCCGTCCTATATGATACATCCCTCAATGAATATAGGGATATACATAAAAAGGCAGCAAAAGTGATGAAATTCACCATATTCTTTTCTTGTAAAAAAAATAGGATGAACCCAGGGTCGTTTTTTTCTTTTGTAAAGTAATGTCAGCAGTAATATTTCCATCAATTCAAGGAAAATCCTCTGACTCCTCATTATTTTCTGTCACTAAATGCTGTATGATACCGAAATTCCCTCCAATTTAATAGCCAATCAAATTTCTGGGAGATAAGCGATGCGCGCTGCAGAGCATGTCGCTGCCGCCCATCGCTGCCGTCTGTCGCGGCCCGTGTGTGGGGCTTCACCTCGGAGGCGAGTGTGGGGCTTCACCTCGGAGGCGCTTTTCGCTGTCGTTTGTCGCCTCCCGTGTGTTAGTGTCAAAAGTCATCTACGTTGATAGTGGAGGTGAAAGCCGCATAATCTTGAGGTGAGACAACTGTATTTGTTTTTCACATGCAAAGGTAAATTTTGAGGACTCAATGTTTTTCTTCTCACTCATTACACTATGGGTTAAAATAATTATTACCATTTTAAAGTATAAAGCGAGAGCTACAATTTGGTTAGGTTTTTTCTTGGCTAGGCTAATACATGTGGGCGCTAACCTCCAAAAGAGCTAAAAATGTCAGTTGGGGTAGGTTGTCACAATTTTTTCGGGCTTGTCACGCATGACAACTGTGGTGTTTTACATTTATGCATTTTACATTTACATTTTAGAGTCTAAAAAGAACCTATGAAACTTATTTGAAGATTTTATACTCACGAGATGTATTAGTTTTATATTTAATTGAAAATAAAAATTAGCCATAGACTGTAGTGTTTTACATTCATGTGGTGTTTAAAGTGCATTATATTTACATTTTCAATCTAAACAGTCTAAAAAGGAACTAATGGAACTTATTTGATGATTTTATACACATGAGATATGTCTAGTTTCATATTTCATTGAAAATAATAGTATAGTATCATTTTTAAAAATGTCTCAATTTTTCATTTTTTTTTTCCATTAGAATAACACAGGGACAACCAACCCCGTAGGATGTGACAACCTGCCCCGCTATGGGGTGTCACATCTGCGCAAGGTGCCTTTGACAACCCATATCTTTTTAAGAGAGTGGATTCTATCGGATCTAGGACTATCCAGTTGTACCTGACACATCAAGCATTAAATATGTACAGAAAGGGTGTTCTTGCCATATACCATTTTAGCAGAAATTAAATTTAAGTAAAAAGTGTGACAACCATCCCCGGTCTCCCCTACTTTTCATTGTATAATGAGTTTTATTTTATTAAAATGCATTTGACTGTTTAAATAAAGTTAGTAAAAAATTAAGTTGCAGTGCACTGTGGGCAATTTCAAGCACTCCAAGGTGGCCAAGGATCCACCTTTGCATCTTTGTTAAAAGAGACAAAAGGAGGAGCTGAGCGTGGAGGGCGTGAGGGCTTTGGGGGGAATTGGAACACCACTGGCGGAGCTCTGATCACGTGGATCAGCCTAGGCGGTGAGGCTAAACCATGTAGAATTAAAAACCTGTTCAGTTTTGGGCAGGGAGGGGTGGTGATGAGGAACTTGTACTTTTTCTTAATTCATTTCTGTTTGTCCAGTTTCTGACAAAAGATAACTAAGAATCTCATGGACTTGTAAAACATTCATGGGAATCTGTAACCCACCCAACCATTCTGAGCTGAATCTGGACCAGTTTGTACTCCAAACCCACAGATAAAAAAAATAATATTTTATGTGGATTCTGCCTGGACGTTTTTTTTTTGCCTAATTACAAGTCTCTAAATCTCATGTTTAGTGAGATCTGCTTCAGCTTTGACATGAAAATTGTCAAGACCCAACTCAGACCATCCCCAGGGACACCAGCTATACCTTTTTCTTATATTTTCTTATATTTAATGGCTTCACAAAGAGTCCAGCCATTTGCCTCCATCTGTTTCTGAACCCTCTGGAGCAGTTTGAATTGAGAGTCATTTTTGTCTGACGTTTTAGGAAAAATGGGTTGAAACACTAAGAGGTTTTAAACAAATATTATGCATTTTCTGAGGGTTTTCACAGTTGTGTATGTTATATGAGTGAAGATCATTGAATGAAGGTACATTTTAGCTCCTTGAAATGATAGGCAGTTTCTCATAAATCTGAAATTTGATAGACTCAGATGAATTTTCTTTTCATTGGTGAGAAGTCCACCACCATCTCCTTGGTCTTCCCGTGCTGATGAGGAGGCGGTTCTCCTGACACCAGTCCACAAAGTCCTGCGTTAGTCCTCTGTACTCCATGGTGTTGATGAGACCAATAATATCATCAGAGAACTTGTGCAGGACACAGCTGTATGGGCTGTGTCTGAAGTCTGCAGTGTAGAGGTTCAAGAGGAAGGGTGCGAGGGTGGTCCCCTGGGGTGCCCAAACTGCAGGTCAGAGGTCAGACACACAGTCCAGGGCTGGTGTGTGAGGTTGTCTAGGATCCACTCTGCCAGGTCACAGTCCACACCAGCCCTCTCTAGCTGCTCCCTGAGGTACAGCTCCATTACAATAAAAAGCTGTGGTTTATCTGTATTAAATAATATTTGCCTTAAGAATTGTGTGATCTCATCTGAAACCCAACAACTGACCTGGAGAGCACAGCAGAATTTGCTGTCTTTTGTTTGTTTGCAGATCTGTTAGCCTTGTTTATGGTTAATAATAACACAATTAGAGTGGAGTTTGGAAGTGACTATTAACTCTGATGACATGATAACACGAGAATTTACCCCAAACTCAAACTAAAGCACCACCTAGCAGCATACATGCTATATCACAGGCTCAGAGGGGCACACTTAAGCACAATTTAGCACCACTCCGTCGACTACTGTAAACGCTGGGTATAAAGAATGTCTTTATACCCACACCTCTACCTCACTAAGCTCTGTCCTCTTTGTGCTGCTGTGGCTCTTTCTCTATTTCTTTTCTGGCTTGTATAATGGTAAATGTACTTGTGCTTGTTTTAACCATGTTATAATACTGCTTACTCATAAAAAGGTAGCAAAAAGTTGCTTCATTCACACACGTTTAAAGGTGCACTCTAGAATTTTTCACCACCGGCATGTTGCCATGGAGATGTTATTTCTTTCCTAGAATGACATATGGAGGGTATGGAACATATCTTTGTTGCCTTTATCCAGTTACAAGTGCTTTTATTGGTTGAGCGGGGCCGCCTCTCCACAGATATGACCTGTAACTTAGCCAGGTGGACTCACCTGCTTGTCTCATTTTAATACCATACAGTGGAACATTCCAGGCAAAACAATAAAACTGACCATACCATCCACCAGAAAAGCACTGAAATGTGCTTTGTTACACAAAATTTAATGTTGTGTTAGACTACTGTTACCTCCTCAAAAACAGACCTGGAGTTGTGTTTTCTTTCATTCACATGTTTGAGTATCCCTTTATTATTAGTCTGTTTACATCTCCAAAGTTCAAAATGCTCTGTTCCACCTTGTGATGTCATATAGTAGTAGTTTTCAAGTTAACTGCTACTTTTTACCTTTAGTTCAGTGCAGACTGGCTATTACATGGTTGAACTCATCCAAATGATTCTACTGAAGGTTTATGGAGTTTAAAAACACAGTGGAGCTTGCAAATACCAGACAGATTTCCCTCTGTATTTTTTATACAGATTGATATCAGTCTGGTCCCCACACTCAGTCCCACCTCACAGTCAAACGCGATCATCCAATCAAATTTGTCTGACACATGTGAAATGAAAATCCTTGCTATCCTACTTAGTACCTTGCTCATTAATTCTGCAGAAATCTGCCATGTTATCCAGTTCCTTGTGATATTTTTTTTTCCCTTTATTTTTTCCGAACCATGTGTGTCCCTGACTGGCTAATCCACATGCCAGTCACACAACCGTCTGAAAAAAGGGAAGATTTACTGGTGACTAGATTGACCTCTTTGTAAAGTATTGAAGTGTACATTCTGGATCCCAGGCAACGGGGATCACACGGTGGAATAGTGTTTTCAGTTTGCAAAAAGAACACAAACTGTTGTTAAACTAAGGAGTACTAAAGCATCAAACAAAAATGTAATATATCAGCATCATTGGTCTCGACTGTGGGAAAAGAATCCTTTCAAAAGTATTTACATATGTGTAAAACTGTTTCTGTGGGACATAATGAAGTCACAAGTGAAATATTTTGATTTCTCTGTGACTTTGGGTAGGTGAATGCGCAAATACCTGATGTGTACGTGACTAAGTATAGTTGCATGTTTTTGTTTTAATTTAAGCACAAAAAGAAAGCCCTGATAAATATGAAATAAAATGTATGCACAAAAATCATTTTACAGATGCACAACTTTTTAACATACCCACATACACACACAAACACTGGTTTCACACTCGTATTCACACACATATTGGTAGTTCCGTGTGCACAAATCTCCAGCAAGGACTTCTGACACCATCCTCCGTAATTGTGATTATTCAGGTCACAACATAACAAGTACTGGCCATTTAGAAGCAAAATTAACTCTTCCAGTATAAACACCCAAATAATATGTCAGTTTATATGACATTAAAGGTCCTATATTACACAAAATTGACTCATGTGAACTTTAACCCATGTTAGAATGTTGTTACCTTATATCATCAACTCATGTTTGAGTAATGATGATTTATGTCTACATCTCCAAAGCTCAAAATGTACCTTGTGATGTCATGTAGTAGTTGTAGTAGTTGTTTTCAGGTTAACAGCTACTTTTTACCTGTAGTTCAGCAGAGACTGGCAATTCCAGGGATGAAACTGATACAAATTATTCTACTGTAGGTTTATGGAGTTTAAAAACACTGGAGAACTTTCTGTATTACCACATGACATTACAAGGTGGAACAGAGTGTTTTCAGATTGTGAAAAAAACCGTTGTGTCCTGGTGTCAATAATGGTTATATCATGATCCTTATAAATATCACAATAATCATAGCACAAGTTTGATAAATTAAGATTCCTAGTAGAGAAAATCTCCACACATGCCTTTGGAAAAGACTGACTTTATTTACAGATAAATGCACAGAAATCCATACAAACAGTTCATCTGTCGTCCACATGGCACGTCCCGACCACGGCCTACTGTTGCACCATCAATGGCTCTCTCCCTTCTTCCCCACAACCTGCACACAAGCATTCAAATCACACGGCTTTAACTACACATACTGTTCATCTGAAGGTTACTATACATTCATGTTAGGGCTGGACAATCGCTTATTTACAGGATGCCATTTTTCCAATCAACTCCCGTTTTCACCACCACCAGCACACGTCCAGTGTTTTATTTTCTTAATTGGTGATACATGTAGGATTTGTCAGTGCTGCGTAGTCATTTTGGTACAAATGGAAAAAAAAAAAAATCAATATCAGCTCCCACTGGGTACTGCAATTTTCTAATGCAGAAGTCAGAAGACTTGTTTCTTTTATTAAGTCGTTTTAGATCAATATTATGATTTAAAATGTCCAAAATATAACATAATGATCTATGGGTGTTATAGATTTTAACACAAGAAAAATAGGTCTTCTTTAAGAGTTTAAAGGCAAGACAGAGGCTAAAAAACAGTTTTTTAGTCCAAAAAACACATTTAAAACTTCAAATCTGGTGTTTGGCGTTACTGCTGCGTATGTGCTCATAATAGACCATTGCTAATATTGTGGCTCGTATAAGCGGTCAGTACCCGTTTGAAGTCATTCATGTTGGTGGCCTGGACTGGCGTTCCGATAAATGTAAGATAGTTGATTTTGGTCGTCTCCTCATCTCCTTGATTTGACTTTACAAACATCTGCAGAGAAAAATATGAACAGAGATTCAGAAGAGACACATGGCAGCATTAACATTTGCTTAAAGTCCCCTCTACTGACCATACCTGTATTTCTGAATATAGCATTAGAATGATCTTGAGCTGCATCAGAACAAGTATAAGAGCACACAGAATAGTGTAAACCCATGGACCACTATGGAACCTACCTGGACCACTGAGGGATTACACAGGCATAGATATAAGGCTACATGGGAATATAAAAAAGTACTACCATTTAATTGAAAATCACATTCTACTGTCTAAATCAGGGGTTTCCAAACTTTTTTTTTAACACTGCGTTTTAGTTTTGAGTGCCACCACCTTTAATAAGGCTTGAAAAATGAATTATAGGCAAGTATCACAACACGATGTCGTGTTAGTGGTAGAATTTCTTAAATTTGGTGTAAATGACTGCCAATCATTAGGTGGGTTAAGTGTCTTGCCCAAGGACACAACAACAACATTCATCTGTTGGAGATGGAATGACACCACCAACCTGTGGGTCAATGGATCTAACTGCTCAACCAATGTTGTTTTATGCTGGAAGTGGGATTCAAACTGCCAACCTTCAGATCACTGTACCAACTGAGCTATCAAAATGGACTTTGAAATGTTAGTATGGTGACAACACTAGCCCCTCACCGTGACACTCTGCACGTTCTGGAACTTGACGTAACGCAGCGGTATGAGGCCTTCGTCCTTGTAGTCTTCCTCACACAGCTCCAGGCTCTGAGTGGCTTCGCTGTGCTCGGCATCGTCAAAGTCCATGGAGCGAGGCAGGTTAATGAAGAGCTTCACCTGTTTAGGGGCCTGTGCTGTGGATAGGCACAGAACACGCTCATACCACCAACATACAGCAAGTGTCTCTCACATCACAGCAAACACCCATTTCACTGTCAACATGTACATTATATTATCTAGATGGAAATCCAGGAAGTAAAATGGCCAAAGGAAGTAAAAAATGTAATTTCAAATAATGACATTTCAAATAATTTCCCTTGTGGATTAATAAGGTTTGTCTAAGTCTAAGTCATTTCACTTGCTTTGGACAATGACTTACCAAGCAACCACAATGTAAGTAAGCTCATTTGATTTACAACATAAAAATAAGACGTACATTTTCTTAAACAGGAGGTATAACACTTCTATGGGGTTTTTAATTGCTAACACATAACATACAGTCCCTGACAAAAGTCCTGTCGCTTATCCATTTTGTAGAAACAAAAGCTTATAACCTGACTTTAAATTAGCTGATTGGTTTTAGAAATGTCTCATATGAAAGCTAAAACCCTCCCAAATTATGCTCAATATACTAAAATAAATTTGCTTCACTGAAGAAAGATTGATCATTTAATGAACACAGAAAGGTCAGATTTTGGCAAGACAAAAGTCTTGTCGCCTTGTCATATGATGCACCCAATCCTAGATTACAGCCTCACCTGTGTCTGTTACTGATCAATCAATTAGTGGGTGTGTATAAAAAGAACCCCAGCACACCAGACCTTGACATCAACTGCAACTTGACCTCTGACAACATGCCTAAGCTCCACCCTGAGACCAAAGCGTTAATTATCAAGAGGCTGAAGACCAGATCCACTGCTGAGGTGGCTGACACCTTCAATGTGTCTCAGCGTCAAGTACAAAGAATAAGAAAAAGATCTGAAAAGACTGGAGATGTTTTTGACAAGCCCAGGTCCGGCAGACCCCGCAAGACAACTGCTCGGGAGGACCGTTTGTTGATTCGAAAATCCAAGGCCATGTAGAATTCTGTCTCGAAATGGCCTCCATGGTCGAATCAGTGCACAGAAACCAGCACTAAACAAAAGGCAATTAAAAAAACGTGTGGCATTTGCCAAGGCCCACAGCCTGCTAAAAGGATGGACACTGGAAAAGTGGCAGAAGGTGGATTTCTCAGATGAATCCTCGGTTGAATTACATCACAGCCACCGCAAATATTGCAGGAGACCTACTGGAGCCCGCATGGATCCAAGATTCACCCAGAAAACAGTTAAGTTTGGTGGCGGAAAAATCATGGTCTGGGGTTACATCCAGTATGGGGGTGTGCGAGACATTTGCAGGGTGGAAGGCAATATCAATAGCCTAAAATCTCAAGAAGTATTAGCTACCTCTTACATTCCCAACCATAAAAGGGGTCAAATTTTGCAGCAGGATGGTGCTCCATCACATACTTCTATCTCTACATCAAAGTTCCTCAAGGCGCAGAAGATCAAGGTGCTCCAGGACTGGCCAGCCCAGTCACCAGACATGAACATCATTGAGCATGTCTGGGGTAGAATGAAAGAGGAAGCATGGAAGGCAAAACCAAAGAATCTTGATGAACTCTGGGAGGCATGTAAGACTGCTTTCTTTGCTATTCCTGATGACTTCATCAACAAATTGTATGAATCATTGTCGAACCGCATGGATGCAGTCCTTCAAGCTCATGGAAGTCATACAAGATATTAAATATGGATCTCACAGCACCACTACTTAATTCACTGACGTTATGCAACATATTTTTGTATTTGAAGTAAATTATTTGTTCAATTTTCTGTAGGCGACAAGACTTTTGTCTTGCCAAAATCTGACCTTTCTGTGTTCATTAAATGATCAATCTTTTTTCAGTGAAGCAAATTTATTTTAGTATATTGAGCATAATTTGGGAGGGTTTTAGCTTTCATATGAGACATTTCTAAAACCAATCGATTAATTTCAAGTCAGGTTATAAGCTTTTGTTTCTACAAAATGGATAAGCGACAAGACTTTTGTCAGGGACTGTATTTAGAGCACCATGTTACCTTTTATTGTTTTGAAATCGCTATTAACATGTTTTACAAGTTTCAGTTTCACGTCAGGTTTGTGAAGTTATGGTTTGTTTTCTATTCTGCTCTTGTATATTCATGGAAAAGGGAGGAGTATGGGTGATACAGGCTTGTGGGCTAAGCACTGGACTGAATCGTATCAGTGACCATAGAGACGATACTCAAACATGCATAGATAACATCTAAAACCTCTGCACTTGGCATGTTTTTGATGAGGGTATATTGTAACATGGTAGAAAGTTCCAAAAAGCTGATTTAGCATAAGATAAGATAAGATAATCCTTTATTTGTCCCACAATGGGGAAATTGCAGATAATGCACCCACCCTCCATGTTATAGTCATTTCCACTTCTCATTCACCCTCTGGAAGTTGCATTTGGAGTGACTTGTGCATGTTTGAGCAATCTTTAATCACTTATTTTCAAGACGCCATATGAAATCAACCCGTTTTCACCACCACTGTTACATGCCCACTGCTCTGTATTTACTCTGTTCTCCAATTTTATTTTTCTTAATTGTTGATACATAATGGTACAAATACAAAAAAAAAAAAAAATCTAAAAAAGTTTTTAAAAAATTTCTAAAATAAACTACCAACAGCTACATGGTGCTTTGGTGTGATGCCGTTGAAAAAGTATTTCCTGCGATGTCAGCTCACATTGGGCACCGCAGTTTTTGTAACGCAGAAGTCAGCTGACTTGTTTGTTTTATTAAGTAGTTTTAGATGAATATTGTGATTTAAAATGTGCAAATTATAACATAATGATCCACGTGTCCATGTGATTATAACAATATAACAGACACAAGCACAGGTCTTCTTACGAAAAATGTGTTCCTTCCACATAAACTGTCTCTGGATTTTAGAAGGAATTTTGCGTATTGATGGCATGGATGGAGGGACTTTTTTAGAACTCAGCCCTACTATCTTTTAACTTTTCTCCCACAAACTGCCACTTGGTTAGTGTAAAACTCCTTAGCACATAATAACATAATGACATAATTAGAAAAACATGAAAGTCTGTGGTATGCACTTGAACAGCACTGGAGGCTAACACAAAAGCTCCCTGGTGTGAGCAGAGGCCTTACCAAAGTCCGAGCACTGCAGCTTCATGGAGAAGAGTTTGACGGGCTGACTGAAGGCAATGGTGATCAACAGCTGCACAAACACAAGCACCTCATGTTAGCAGGGGACCACAGCACAGGGACACAGGCTATTGCACTAGTGTGTTTTGTATATTCTGCTAATGACAATAAATAGTTTATTGTAAATGCCTTAGTTGCAGAGGTGGATAGAGTGGCCTAAAATTGTACTCAAGTAAGAGTAACTTAAAGTGTAACATGGGATGCAACATTTGATTTATAGGCCAATATTAAGTTCATGTAATTGGAAGAATAAAACATTAAATAATGTACAAAAATGAGACAAATTAAATCCCATCTGCAGAGCAGTGAAGAAACACAAATGTTCAAATCATTTCATACTGTCAACATAAAGCTTTTGTCACGTGCTCACAGTGGGAAGAATAACCAAAATAAGAGTTCTTCAATAGAAATATTACTCAAGTAGGAGTAAAAGTATGCAAATAGAAAAGTACAATTTCTTTAAAAAGTTACTCAAGTAAATGTAACCAAGTACTACTCTACTTAGCTGAGGTTCATGTATTGCACAGAAAGAAAAGAGAGCTGAAATACACTCATCAAAATTTTAAGACCAGTTGAAAAATTGCAAGAATTCACATTTTGCACTGTTGGATCTTAAAAAGGTTAAGTAGTGCTTCAAAATGCAAAAAGAAGAAATGGGAGTGAGACAAGAAAAAATTTTGAGTAAGCAATTTATTGCAAACAACCATTAAACTGAAATAGGCTGTTTATCTGCTGATCAAAAGTTTAAGACCACAACCTTTAAAAGCCCAAATCTTCGCAAAAATGTGGATTCAGTTTCATTTTCTGTCACGCCCTCCTGATGGCAAAGGCAAAAAAGCTTTCTCTCTTTGAACGCGGTCAGATTGTTGAGCTGCATCAGCAAGGCCTCTCGCAGAGTGCCACTGCTGCTGAGGTTGGATGTAGTAAGACGGTCATTTTAAACTTCTTAAAAGATCCTGAGGATTATGGGGAAAAAAGTCAAGTGGTAGACCCAAAAAAATGTCACCAGCCCTGAGCCGGAGGATCCAATTGGCTGTCTGTGAAGACACGGGACGATCCTCGGGCCAAATCAAACTTATCACTGGTGCCAAATGCAGTTCCATAACCATTAGACGGCATCTGCGAAAGAAGGGTTTTAAGAACAAAAACGTCTTCAAAGACCTTGTTTGCAAGAGTTTGCACGAGAGCACCAAACATGGGACATTGAAAGGTGGAAGGAAGTTTTATTCTCTGATGAGAAAAACTTTAACCTTGACGGTCCTGATGGCTTCCAATGTTACTGGCATGACAAGGAGATCCCACCTGAGATGTTTTCTACATGGCACAGTGGAGGGGGCGCCATCATGATTTGGGGGCTTTTTCCTTCAGTGGAACAATGGAGCTTCAGGTTGTGCAAACGGCAGCTGGCTATGTGGAGATGTTGCAGCGGGCATCTCTCATGACTGAAGGCCATCGTCTGTGTAGTAATGACTGGGTTTTTCAACAAGACAACGCTGCAGTTCACAATGCCGGCCTGACAAAGGACTTCTTCCAGAGAAATAACATCACTCTTTTAAACCATCCTTGTGTGTTCCCCTGATTTAAATCCAATTGAGAACATTTGGGGTTGGATGGCAAGGGAAGTTTACAAAAATGGACACCAGTACAGTGGATGCCCTTTGTGACGCCATCTTCACTACTTGGAGCAACATTCCCACTAGCCTCCTGGAAACACTAGTCCTTTTTTGAAAATCTTATTTCTGTTTTAGGGGGTTTTTGAGTTTTTCTGAGATGTGGTCTTAAACTTTTGATCAGCTGATAAACAGCCTATTTCAGTTTAATGGTTGTTGGCAATAAATTGCTTACTCAAATTTTTTTCTTGTCTCACTCCCATTTCTTCTTTTTGCATTTTGAAGCACTACTTAGAATCTTCTTAAGATCCAACAGTGCAAAAATTCTTGCAATATTTCAACTGGTCTTAAAATTTTGATCAGGAGTGCATGTATGACCTTGTAGCCTTGTGTGGAAAATACACAAGTTTCTATTTACTTTTAATCAGCTACATTTAAAGCCCTTATGCAGCTAGAGAAAATATTTGATATTCTGATGAAACCATCAAAATGTATGTTTTTAATAACTATAATAATTTGTAGTATTTTCTTGGTTTGTTTGTTTAATTTCATCAAAGACAGTTATAGCGTTGTTAAGTGTGACGTCACTTCTTGGTCCAAGGCGCAACATCTAATTGAAAATATTGAAGACAATTTACAAATTCCTCTTTGTTTTTAAAATCAGCAACACATCTGGGATTAAAAATTGATTACAGTCACTCAATGTTAAGAAGGTTTTGACGAGTGTGACAGAAAGTGTCACACTTTCTGTCATGTACAAGGTTGAGGTAAAAAGCTAGGCTAAGATAGCGTAGCCGTTACCTTCAAGTTAGTGACATACTGGTAATTCAATTTAATATGGCAAAAAAAAGGAGAAAATTTAATTTGTCAACTGGACATAGTTTATTTGGTTGAATACGTTTCGCAGCTCATCCAAGCTGCTTCCTCAGTTCTGGTCAGATGCTGGCGGACACTGCTTTATATCTGCCTGAAGGGAGGAGCTAATTACAATGAAAATTACTCTGAGACAACACATATTTAAATACAGTTTCAGTTGGTCAGGTGATTCAATATGGAGTTGTTAACAGTTTCTGTTAGTCATGTGAGTCTATTCAATATGGAGTGGGAGTGGGGGAGTAGTTAGCATATCCATTCAGGGCCATGATGGGTGTTTTCACACCTCTGGACCTGACCTGGCTAGTCCCATTGTTTTCCCAGTTTGTTTTGATTTAGGTTTGAGGATAGAGTTATAGATGGGAGACAAATGATGTCTGAGACCCCCATTTCTGTTCAAGGAAGGATTCTCTTTCTTGACAAAAATAGCTTCTTTAACTCCCCTCTCAAACCAGTTCTTTTCTCTGGCCAAGATCTGGACCTCGCTGTCCTCAAAGGAGTGGCCTGTGGCTTTTAGGTGGAGATGTACGGCAGATTGCGGCCCACCCTGGTTTTCCCGTCTGTGTTGATACATCCTTTTGTGAAGTGGCTGTTTTGTTTCTCCAATGTAGCGCTCACTGCAGTCTTCACTACACTGAATGGAGTAGACCACATTGCTTAATTTAATATGTAATTATTTACATTTCTGATACAGCTTGTGATTACACTTATGTTATGTAAAAGGTAATTGTCTCTTGTTTGAGCTAGAAAAAGCTAGAAATCAGCTGTGGGAAAAAAATCTCACAAGCTAATTTTTCTCAGTCTCGTGGAAATTTGTCTTGCGAGATCTTGTGGCACAAGATTTTGTCCCATCCCTACTGGTGAATATCTAGTTAATAATAAAGGGCTTTGAATCTGCTCAGTCCTAGTAATCGCCCACCTCCTGGTCCCGGATGCAAATTTCTCATTCACATAGACTTTCTGAAAAATAAATGAATTTAAAAAAAATAATAATAATATATAATAAATATGTTAATATTTATTGTGATTTTATTTTTTATTTACTTATTGTTCTGAGTGTTCGCACAATTTTTCACAACCTTTTGCACTATACTGTCCCCTGACTGTGAGCTTCTGTCACGAGTGAATTTCTCCTCTGTGAGATCAATAAAGTCTTATCTTATCTTATAAGTTTGAAAGCTTGCCCAGGGCTAATCAGCTCTGTGATAATTAATGACCATAAGACCCATAATTTCATTTAAAATCTGTTTCTGAATCTTTATAACCCGCCAAGTTATTAAACCTTCCAGTTTAAATGTGCTTCATGGGCTTAAAATGACTGATAATAGTTACCATGTAGCTGGTAAAATGACTGATAATAGTTACCATGTAGCTGGTTAGCCTCTGTGGTGCTTTTTAACACTTAATATTTGAATTCTTTGAAAAGTTTATGGTAAAAATGAATGGAACATGTACTTCCAGAACAGGTGGTCACAGTAGAGCGCCATTAACCAGGTGTGCTACAGTGATGTGGCCCTCTAGTGGTCAGCATGCTCACCTGCTCATCACAGTCGGACTCCAGGAAAGAGGCGTCTTTGGTCAGGCAGTTGTCGAAGCCGCTGTCGTCGCTCTCGTTCAGACACTCACAGCCGGCTTTGTTCACGAAGGGCATCAAGTCCATCTGCACCGCACACACAAGAGAGACCTTTAGCACACCTGTACTTCTGTTTAGAAGGGCTTTTAGGTCTATAGTATTTCTGTCATCATTTCTCATTCACTCAGGCCATTACCCCCCATTTAAAAGACTGAATAATGAGCTAGAAATATGATTGCTGTGTAGATAACTGACATGTATGTCAATGTCCCATCACATTTTCTGCTATGTAAATGTGAATAGTGGATGGAGCTAGAATTTTAATTCTTAAAGAAACCATATGCAAGGTTTTTATTTGAAATTTCAAAAACTTCTGTGCCCCCAGATACAAGGCAAACACACTCAAATCAAATATAGCTTTTACTGATAAGAATAAGCCAGCATTATAACTGTTAATTACAAAAACACTGGACATGACGGCCAAGATATTTATGTTATAATTTGGTGTGTTGGTTCTCAAGACAATTATCCAATCAGAAAACAGAATGAGCCTTACACAAGTATCTCATTTGGGTTGCCAGTTCCAATGCTGAAATCCAGTTGTTTAAACCTAAAATGCCTCTCTCTGATCTAAATGGTCACTACCTAAACCCCAGCATCTGCATGGATCAGTGCTAGTGCAGCCTCTGTACTAGTGCTGATTAATGAGCTTTCCCATGAGGCATGCCTGTCCATATACTGAGAATGAGAAGATCTGTAGGTTAAGGCACATAAATTTTATAAATTTAAAATATGGTTTGCAGAGACGATTATGCTTTAGGTTTATTATGTCACTGGCATGATGTGTTATTGCAATAGGCCTAGATGTGGCTGAACTATCCTAGCACTCTAAACAAATCCCAAATGCACTGACGTATCCTTTGGGAATGTCGGAATCCTCATTGCTGCCCGGGTCATTCTCCGTGTGCTGTCTGATCTTCTCCTCCAGCCCGTTGGCGTCGGCGCCCTGGTACTGGTCCACCCGCACGCGGTTTCGGAAGAACAGGAAAGTGGGCGTGGCTGAGATGTTATTGGCTGCTGCTGTGCCCTACACACACACACAGTCAGTACAGTACAAAGAAGCTGGACAAGCAAAAGACATGCCTGTTCAGTGACACTAAAGCCTACTTTCCAAAAGCCTATGTCTACTCTCCGCAGTGTTACTTAGTTTGGTTCTCTTGTTTAGTAGTTGTTGGCATGGCTGGTATTAAATAAAATTTTGTACTGGTAGAGATGAGAATTGTGTAACAAGTGTAACTATCGGGTGTGTCACGCTGCTCTGTATAGTTTAGTGTAGTGGGCTGAGCATTGTACAGAATCTTACAGCTAATGGGAAGGAGGGTTTGAATAGGGCCTGGAAGAGATCGCTAAAATACTCAAACATGCATGGGTAATATTTAAAACATCTTCAGGTATGTTTTTGATGAAGGAACAATGTTACAA
>CM057085.1:665000-755000 GCA_029959045.1 Taenioides sp. WSHXM2023 | reverse complement strand
TCAGATACACTTTAATTGGACACAATGATAAATAACCCTATTACAACATTTTAAGTACATGTTTTGTTAAATTGGCGTAATCAGATTTTATGTGCCTTTAGCGTGTCTGATGCAGTTAACGTTGTATCGGAAAATATGCATATTTTTTTTTCTTTTTAGAAAAATATGTTTTTATTCAGAACCTGTTCCTTTGCACTATGCTTGAGTACACATTTGCTGTACTCTACACTGCTCAGGATTCATTGTGTTAGAGCGCTCTCAAACCTAACCACAAGAGGGAAACAGAGACCCGTGAAAGTCACTACAGTGACTCGGCTCGTCCTGCCTGTGCCTAGGCCCGTATCTCACTGTTTCAATGTTTTTCCTTTTTCCTCAATAGCCTACATGCTTATTCTCACTTGTGAGGAAATTAGGTCTGCCTTATAGCCTACAATACAGCTCAATTTTAGACATGCCTAAATACATTTGAATAGAGATTTGAATGGGCACACATAGCCTATAGACAGCACTTGTAGCATAAACTGTTTATATTATCTCAGGCAGTTTATAAAGGATCAGTCCAAATGGTAAAACATGATTTATGATGCAATGATTTTGAAGTTTTTTTTCAGAGATGAAGCCTCTGCTAATAACTGTCACTCTACATGAAAGTCACATTTATTTATGGCAAAACACTGCATGAAAAGGAGGACAAACAAAGAAAAACTATCCTTCAGAAAAACAATGGATTTTTTTATGTTGCATTTAAAATTTGAATTAAAAATTTAAATTTTTCTGATATATCAATAAAAAAGATCTTGGTTGACATATACACTACAAAAACACTCTAATCTAATTATAGAAACAGCCTTTTCTCCATTATGGGATTAATAAATTCATTTCACATTACTCTTGAGAGTTTAAATCTCATTTAATCAGTAGGAAGTAGGAAGTAGGAATCAACACATCCTTTTATATATATAAAAAAAATTATGAAGCACATGAGTGGAACATAAAGGTGCTTCCTGAAGTACAGAGCAGTATGTGAGAAAAAAGCATTTTCACAAAACCAACATGGAGGCTGGTATCTCTGTAATGACTTGGTCAATCCACAAAACTAAAATAAATGAATAAATACATAAAAATAAAATACAATAAAATGTGAATCACCCAGAAAGACTAAGAAGACTAAAATTGAATCTGTAATCTGAAATAGTGAAAATGTTTGTGTTTTTTTAATACAAATTTTGTTTGCTTATATTTTATGGTCTTATTTGATTTGACGAGTTTAATGTTTTAGAACAAGTAACTTTAAACTGAGTAATATTGTTTTGACCTGTCTCTCTGCACCACTTGGAAATATGGATAGGCTCAATAATTACAAAGATATTAACCATAAATATGTATGTCACATGTGTATGTCACATCTGTTCTCCATGTCCAACCAGGAAGTCAAATGATAAACATCAGCAAAAAAAAAAAAAAAAGAGTAATTCATCAGTTCTTGGTGTTTTAAGGAAAAAAGCAGCCTAACCTGTCATATGCACTTTAAACCAAAAAATTAGGATGATAAATTTGTGGACCCAGTGCCAAACACTGATAAGGTTCAATGTATGTGCTTTTCTATTTTGGAGATTTCTTTCCAAAATATGATTATAGGGCTTTAGTTGAGTTATATAGGCCTTGCCCACAATCTGACATTATGACATCATAATCATCATCATTTATGTAAATTATGTTTAATGGTCAATAATGTTGTTTTGTATAACTCTTATTTTTGTGTTTTTAGGGTAGGCTTATCAAAAGAAAGGGAAATCAGATACTAATCAATACTAAAACTTGTACTGAAACTAAATACTCATTTGAAAATCACATTTTATTGTCCAAAGAAAGACTGTTTTTTTATTATCATTGTGGTTCTGGAATTGGTTCTTGTCATTGTGGTACTGGAAATTGTGTTAAGAATCGAGTCTACTCCTTAGTATCAAAATTTGGTTTGAAATGTGAGTATTGTGACAATACCATTTTAAGGTGACCATTTTATCATCTGTCCAGGGACTACAGATAAAATATATTAAATTCTAGAACATGAAAACACTATATTGTGAGTGGTGTACTCCATGGTTTGAGCAGGGCTACACAAAGCAGAGCGTATAGAACCAGTAATTGAGTGAGAGCTGCTTTCCTGAGGTTCACAAACAGCCTGGTGCCTTCAGCTTGTTTGGACCAGTGCCACGTTACCATGGAGACCAGCATGTGGAGCTGAGAGCACAGTGTGGGGACCACAGAGCAGACACAGAGGAGAGTCACCTGTCCTTCACAACATCCACATGATCTTTAGCATTCCTGTGGATCCAGGCTGTAATTAAACATATTTATACATCATCATTATTTAAAGAATTTGAATGAGATCAGTAATTCCCTTAACAATGAACAAAATCAAACTGCTTCTTCTTCAGGCCTCACCTCCTCTTAGTGTCATTTCTCTTGATGGAGTCTGATTCTCCATCACCACCACTAGCTCAACCAAACATGATCATGCAGTCGGATTTGGGGGGTTTTCAGGACGTGGGAAACAAAGGAGTTAATTGGTCACCTTTCATCATGTCTCCCCTCAAATGAACAGAGTTTCTGCAGAAATCTGCCATGAGACATTCACCGGTAACCAGACTCACATTTTCACTTTTTTTTTTTCAATAGCTACGCAACATTTTTTAACCCTGTGTGACCCAGAGTTTTATTTAGTCATTTATTTGAAGCAAGTACAGAGCTGTGGGTGGGGATAGGGGGTAGGTGAAATCAAACATTTTCGCTGGATCTGGAAACCTATTTTCTGTAATTTTCTTAATATAAATATTATTGTGAATCAATCAACTTTAAATTTGTTATAAGTAAATACAATGTGATTCAAACCCGTTTCTCAGTCAGCCTAGTCTTGGGCTGATCCTAGTCTGACCCTGGTTTGATCCTGGTCTGATACTGGTTTGATCCTGGTTTGATCCTGGTCTGGTCCTGGTCTGGTCCTAGTCTGATCCTGGTCTGATTTTGGTCTGATCTAACCTCAAGCATCTCTGCTTTCGCTGTTCATATTCAGGTTCAGTGCTTCTTGTTAGCATTAGCGCGTAAGTGGCTAATTACTGACAGAGGAGAGGAGCTGAGGCTGTTACCGATGGCGACGCTGGCGGCCATGCACCTGCCCCGCTTTCACATGACACACTGCCCTTTGACCTCTGGCTGTCACACATCCGCTCTTAGGATCCTGACTCTGGTGTGGTTCAACATGCAGCACTCAGTCTGTTTTGCAAGCCGAAATATGCCCCGACCACGTTCAGGAGAGAAAACAATCAAAAGGTCCCAATGGGGGATAATCTTTTTATGTATGTATGTATGTATGTATGTATGTATGTATGTATGTATGTATTATTATTATTATTATTATTATTATTATTATTATTATTATTATTATTACTTATTTAATAGACGTTATTGATCCCCAAGGGAAATTACTTTTACTCAATAGCTCACATATCACATATATTACATTATAATAACAAAGAGCAAAAAATATTAATGGTAATAATAAATTCTAAGTAAGTAGCAAAAAACATAGCAAGACAGGTGTCAAATAAGGCATAATTATATAAATGTATATGTACAAGTCAAAATAAAATAGAAAAATAAGTAATAAACAATCTCAGCTATATACAAGACATCATAAGAAAAACAGTGCAAAAATGATATGA
Source organism: Taenioides sp. WSHXM2023 (assembly GCA_029959045.1). Lineage (NCBI taxonomy): Eukaryota > Metazoa > Chordata > Actinopteri > Gobiiformes > Gobiidae > Taenioides > Taenioides sp. WSHXM2023. The sequence continues at coordinate 751,278 of CM057085.1, read as the reverse complement.
TGACTGACAGAACATGGGGTTATCTGTCACATAAGGGTGAGTTGTGGTACAGTTGTATGGATGATGGTATGAATGTAGTCCTGTATTTCTCACTGTTTGAGCGGAGCCTGTTGGAGAATGAGCTCCTCTGTCCTTCCTTAGTCTGGTGCAGTGGGTGACCAGGATTGTCCATGATGGAGAGCAGTTTGTCCAGTGTCCTCCTGTCCCTCACTATGACAAATGTCTCCAGCTCACAGTTGATCACGTGACCAGGTTTATGGATCAGTTTATCAATCCTCCTCATGCCCCTTTTACTGGTGCTGCTCCCCAGCAGACCACAGCGAAGTACAGGGTGGAAGAAGATCTCCAGTAACTTGCTACACATGTTTGAAAGACCTGAGCTTTCTCAGGAATTAGAGTCTACTCATGCCCTTTTTGTACACAGCATTACTGTTGTCTCTCCAATCCAGCCTGTTGCTCACATGGACACCAAGGTATTTGTAGCAGTCCACTATTTCCACGTCATGGCCCTGGATGATGACAGGCTCCATTGGTGTTCTCCTAAAGTCAACCCGTTCCTTGGTCTAGTCAACGTTCAGGAGCAGATGGTTTGTCTGGGACCACTCCACTAAATTTGCAATCAGTGTCCTCTACTCTAGCTCCTGTCCATCTCTGAAAAACCCTGCCATCGCAGAGTCATCAGAGAACTTCTGCAGATGGCAGGACTCGGAACTGTACTGGAAATCAGACGTGTATAAAGTTAACAGAAACGGAGACAGGACTTTACCCTGGGGGACTCCTACATTACTGACCATGGTATCAGAAAGGGTGCTCCCCAATCGCATGTACTGAGGCCTGCCTGACTGGTAACCAGTAATCCAGGAGACAATGTAGGAGCTGACACCCATCCTGAGCAGCTTCTCATTCATCAGAAAGGGCTGGATTATGTTAAAGGCACTGGAGAAATTGAAAAAAACAATATCCTCACAGAGCCCTTAACACTATCCAGGTGTGAGTGTGCCTGGTGAAGGAGATAGATTACAGCATCTTCCATGCCTAAATGGCACTGATAGGCAAATTATAGAGGATCCAGGGACGGTGCCACCAGGGGTCTGAACTGAGCCAGAACAAGTCTCTCAAACACTTTCATGACATGAGACATCAAAGCAACTGGTCTGAAGTCATTAAGTCCAGATGGAATAGGCCTCTTGAGCACTGGCATGATGCAGAAGGTCTTCCATAACACCAATATCCTTTCAAGCTTCAGACTTAGTGTGAAGAGAAAGTACAGGATTTCAGCAAGCTGTACAGCACATGTCCTCAGCAGGCTGGGGTTGACTTGGTCTGGTCCAGGAAACAAAGACACTGGGCTGGGTTCCTTCGTGAGCAGAGGTGATGGGATGATGAATGAATGTTTGAGTGGTCTGTAGTGAGGTGTAAATTGGGCGTCTGGGAGGTGTAGACACAGGAGTGCCAGGGATGAAAAATGATTAAAATGCAAATTTAGTAGGTTGGACCTGTCTGGGCTATGGTCCTGCTGCGTTGTTTTGGTGTTGAAACCCGTGATGGCGTTCATCCCTTCCATATATCCCTGGTGTTGTTCTGTTGGAGTTTTACCTCCTGGCCCTGCCTGAGGTGGACCTTCAGCTGTCATTGTACTCTCTACACCTTGTGCTTGTCTCCAGAGTTCAAGGCCTGCTTCTTCTTATTGAGCAGATCCTTCAGATGGCGATCCAGGGCTTGTTGCAACAGCGGACAGTGCGTGTGGGGATAGCTGTATCTTCACAGAAGTTGATGTAATCTGTTATACCATCCGTCATGCTGTTGATGTTGTCCCCATGGGGCAGGCAGAACACATCCCAATCTGTGATCTCAAAGCAGTCCTGAAGGGCATGGCTGGCTTCCTGACTCCACTTCTTTACAGTCCTAGTGGTGACAGGAACATACTGAGGTGTTAACACAACAAGACTGTGGTCTGGCCCAGTGGGGGCAAGGCAGTGGCACCAGTGCCTCCTTAGAATTGGCATACTACAGGTATAGAGTTCTGTTGTCCCAAGTTTTACAGTCCACATACTGGTGAAGTGTGGGTAAAACACTGTTCAAGGAAGCATGGTTGAAGTGACCATAAATCAGAGCCTCTGGGTGTTTTGACTTCAGCCCAGCAACCATAGTGTGTATCATGTCACAGGCAGCGTCTTCATCCACTGAGGCAGGGATGTAAACTCCAATGAACAGGACAGAAATAAATTCCCTTGGTAAATAATATGGACGCATTCCCAAAGCCAAAAGTTCAATATCCAGTGAACAGATACGCTCCTTCACAGTAATATAGCCAGGATTACACCACCTCTCGTTCACCAAAATAGCAATCTCGCCACCCTTTTTATTACCGCTAAGGAGAGTGTCACTATCTGCCCGCACAGTCTTACAGCCTGGTACAGATGCACTGTTATCCAGGAAGTTCGCATGAAGCCAGGTTTTCGTGAAGCACATGATACTGCTGACAGCGTACTCCCTCTGGGTCTGAACAAGCGCACACAGTTCATTCATTTTATTTTCCAGTGACCGTATGTTCCCCATCAGAACTGACGGAACCGCAGGCTTGAATTTCCTTCTTCGCTGTTTGACTTTTGCTCCTCCTCTGTAGAATCAAGTAATACAAATAAAATAAAATCTTAAAGTGCAAACAAGCATAACTTAAAAAGATAATGGTTTTCAGGAAATCTTCAGGAGTTACTGTGACCCTGCAGCCACTCTCTCAGGTGCTCAGGGCGTGAATCAGATCTCAGAAGCTAAGCAGGCTTGGGACTGGTTAGTACTTGGATGGGAGACCTCTGGGAATGCCAGGTGCCACAGTGGGGCACCAGTGGTAAAAACTCTGTGTCCTTAGGCAAGACACTTCACCCACATTGTCTAGTAAGAAAGTGGAGTATGCGTGAGTGATAGTGGTTGGTGGCAGTTGATGGCATTTCAGTAGTAGCTTTGAGTGCCCTGGCTGCAGCCAGCTGATCTGGGTTGGGCGAAATGTGGGGCAAAGCTCAATGTTTGGCCACCCCCTGATGGGCTGGGCTCAACATTTGGCTTTGCACTGGTGCCATCTCGTGGCAAATATCACACATTGAAACGTTAGTAATACAGCACTGAAATGCTTCACAGCAAAGCAAAACTTGTGGCAGATTATTTATTTCACACACACACACACACACACACACACACACACACACACACACACACACACACACACACACACACACACACACACACACACACAGCCTATTTATTTCAGATAGTCTGTATTAGCTTGTGTGCTCTTCAGTGCAACAAATGATAAGACTTCTTTGAAAATAAATTGAAAATAAATGAAAAATAATTGAATAAAATGGCAAATGAATATAAATCAGATGATTCATGCCCAAAAGTTAATTGGGTCATCTAGGAGTCATTGTCCATCTTTTCTGAAAATTTCACATAAATCTGATCAGTGGTTTTTGCATAATGTTGCTAACAGACAGACAAACAGACAGAGTAATAGGCGGTAAAGTAGGTGATAAAGTAGGCGGGGTCAAACGTTGAGCTCCGCCCATGTTGAGCTGCTCCCTGATCTGCGGGCTGCAGCCAGGGTTTAGTAGCTGTAAAGTGCTTTGGGTGTTTGAAAGGCAGTATATAAATACAATGATTAATTAATCAATTAAAAAATTATACCTTTGCAAATAGGACTGGCATGTCAGGAATCCAATTTAAGATATTCAGTTTAATATGTATTTCATAAATCCTTTGAGGGTCTACTTTGAAGGTGGTGGAGAGCTACTGTTAGCTCCCAAGCTACTGGTTGGAGACACCTGCTTTAGAATAGTCTTGAGCTGTATCAGAACAGGTGTAAGACCTCAGATGACTGAAGGATTACACAGCTATAATGCCACATGGTAATATAAAGAAAGATGGTATTGGAATCAGTTTTGAGTATCTGGTCTATTAATATCGAATTCGAGTTTGAAATTTTAGTATCGTTAGTAAGTAGGAACAGGAGAAATTTAATTTGTCAACTGGACAGAGTTTATTTGGTTGAATACGTTTCGCAGCTCATCCAAGCTGCTTCTTCAGTTCTGGTCAGATGCTGGTGGACACTGCTTTATATCTGCTTGAAGGGAGGAGCTTAATTACAATGAAAATTACTCTGAGACAACACATATTTAAATACAGTTTCAGTTAGTCAGGTGAGTCTATTCAATATGGAGTTGTTTATAGTTTCTGTTAGTTAGGTGTGTCTATTCTGTTAGTTAGGCTCATCATTGGATTTATACAGTGCTTTTCAAGATACCGAAAGCACTTTACATTGCACTTATTCATTTACTCCACACTACAATACTATTGTAGCCACAACTGTCCTGGCTGGAACAGACTGCCAATATGTGCCACTGGCTACTCCAACCACTACCAACACACCACATTCATACTAGGCAATGTGGGTGAAGTGTCTTGCCTAAGGACACAACAACACTTTTTGCCACTGGCACCCCAGTGTGGCACCTGATTTTCCCAGTGGTCTCCCATAATACTAACCAGGCCCAGCCTTCTTTAGCTTCTTGGACAAGCTGAAATGGCCACAATTCCAGTTCTAAAAGTTCTTCACATGATGACACAGAAACTAGACACACCTTATTTTACACTAGCCATAATTATCATACTTCAATGGGTTTTATCACAGTTGGTAGGCAAGCCCGGTGTTGGTAACTACACCAGAAGTTGTCATCGTATGTTTCCAGACGTCTTCTTGGTTTGTGAGGTAAGCGTGAATAGAACCTATTGGATTGTGTGACTATAGCAGTTTGGGGTTTTTTTGTATCCATGAGGACCCTGCTTGGGGATAGCTATGCGAACAGCTAGCTCTGAAATGCTACACTTTTTGCATCAAATGTGATGGAAGACCTTCCAGAGGAAACAATTCGGGCTCATCTCATCTCACTTTTGTCAGAGTGAGATGTCAGAGCTGCTACTCTCCTCAAACTTCCCTTACACAGACTCTGATGACCCTAACTCCTAACCCTAAAGTGATATTGATTGATTGTTTTGACTGGCTTAGACTGTTGCCCCCGTAACCCGGCCCCGGATAAGCGGAAGAAAATGGATGGATGGATGCTTTGATTCTCAAGGCCCTAATAAACAGCTATCATCTTTGTCCACTTGTATTTGAACATTGGAAACATCATAAGATGATATATTTAGATGACTATTCAGTGTAATTATCTATAAAACAACAACAGATGGAAAACAACTAATTACAAATACTAAAGTTATTCTAATTGAGTAGATTTTTTGGGAGAATTGTTCATTTTGGCAGCACCTCATCGCCTGCTCTGACCTTTAGCTCAGACAGTGAGTGGATTGTAGTTTGTAATTCAGTTTATTTACTACAGTAATATAACAATTCTTACATAATTGTACATTTTTGTTATATTACATAAGTACACATTTACAGTAGCCAACTTTTTCCACTTCTAAACAACAATAACAGATACAAGATACAAAGAGAAAATTGTAAAAACAAAACAAAACAAAACAAAAAACAGCTCATGAACCCTGCAGAACAAACTTAATAATGGTATTGTAAGAAGCTGAAGAAGCAGCTTGAATGAGCTGCGAAACATATTCGACCAGATAAACTTTTCTCCAGTTGACAAATTAAATTTCTCCTTTTGCAATGGTATTGTAACTTTTTTATATCTTACAGATCTCCACCCAGACCAGAAAGGGCATCCAGCTCAAACAGGTGTCCAGTCCACACAGCTGCTTTGGACGAGCTTGTGCTTGTGGCACTACTGAACCCTCAAAGAAGTTTCCTCTTACTTTCCCCCAGTGTGTCTGACCAGCTCCAGGTGATGTGGAGGAGGAGGCCCACTCTACATCTGCTGTAGCAGGGCTGGCAGCTGCACCCAAGCACCGTCCGAACCCTGTCATCCTGCCCTGCCCCCCACCCAGTCTGACCGTTAGCATATGGAGCCCTCGCCTCTTTAGAATGTCATACGCACAAAGCAGGACCTGGAGAACAGCACAGTTTTTGTTTTGATCAAAACGTATAGAATTTATTACTGAGAGTTGGCTTATGTATAGTTGCCCTTTGTTGCTGCATGTATACTAAATATATACAACAACTAAAGGATATGGTTACCAATCTTGCCTCACAGCCATAAAGGCTGTGGTTTGATTCCCAGATTATGAAGACCTGCAGTCTGCATGTTCTACCCAAGTGTTGGTGGGTTTCATATGCCTATTCCTGTTTTCACCGTTAATCACATTTGTAACAGACTAATCCTATTGACAAGGTATCCATTTGATGTTAATGCCAACTAAACTAAGACATAGAGTTACAGTATATTATATATGTGCTAGCATTATTAGACTTGCTAACAAAACAGGTTAAAGGTCTATTTGAAGTATTGTATTTGAAGCCCGTTGAATGTATGGGCAACTCTTTTCATCCCCCCTACTAGATAATAATAATAATAATAATAATAATAATAATACAGCAACAACTATATTACCATTATCAAATAAATAAATAAATAAATAAATAGATTAAATGAATAAATTAATAAATAATTAGATTTAAGTGAAAATAATATACAAACGGCTTCACCAACAATACTCTGCAAAACTGCCACTCCAGTAGTAAAGCAGTATTAAAGGGCCCATATTACTCTTGTTTATCACAAGAGTTAATTTTGCACAATATAGGAACTTTAAACTAAGACTAGAACCAACTGTGCCTGAACTAAGGCTAACCCAGAATTACACTATGACTTAACCAGATCTAAAGCAGAATATAACAATGACTAAACTAGTAATAACCCCAAAGAAAACCAGGTCCAAACCAGGACTACTAAACCAGTGTACCAGAGGCCCACAAGTTGAATAGGCCTGCGCTAAATCCAATGCATTATTATCTATTTCCATAGTTACAAACAAGTTGACGCAATCAGGCCAAGATACACTGTGGAGCGAGAAGTGATATTTTGTAAGCAATAAAACACCTGTAATTGAATAAATGCAATTCAGTTTTATGCCTTAGTGTGAAACCAGGCAAACCAATCATCTCTTCATGGAGACAAGCAGGTGGCAAGGCACAAGTTATGCACCCTTTATATTTAGCACCATAAGCTAAAACATCATGATGGAGGTATCTATGTAGCAACTTGTGAAGTCAGTCTACTGAAAGAACAGACATATCAGACTCCCAACAGGAACACATAGTGCACCAACAAAACGTGAGCATTCTCAAGAGTAAGAACGAACAAAACTACACTCTGAAGCGCACTTGAAAGCAGCATGTTCCACCTTAACTTGCTTGCGTTGTGTTCCACCTTAAATCGGCTCTGTGGGCTCATTGTTTACTGACAGAATTTGGCAGGCAGCCATTTTGTTTGGCTCATTTGCATAAACGCCAAATGGTGCCTGCTTCCTGTGTGTTCATGAATATTTCTAATACAGTCTGAGGACGACCAACTTTGTTACGTGTTTCAGGGTTTACAAAGGCGTTATATACCAGCGCATGGACCAGTCTGCTTCCTGATGACGTAGTGGCATTATTCGCTAGAAAAATACATGCACTTCCCTAACTGTATTCAAACTAAGTCATGAATTCTTGCCTAAACAAACACAAATTGAACCCAACCATCTTTAACAAAATATTAACATCAATGTTTTTGGGATCACTTTCACATTTGAGATCCTTGGATGCGATCCTTTTGTGAAATGGAAAATACATGCCAAACACAAAGCCCGTGGGGTCCAAGTGGCTGGCATCTAGGGGGAGCTGTTGTTCCTCCAGTCCTTAATTACACTCAGCCAGGTCAAAGGGCAGGTCACTATAACTGTAATACAGTTATGTGTTTTATAAATGAGAATGAGTGCATATGATGAAGAGGGTCTGGCTGCATGCAAAGGGGGAGTGGGAAGGGAGGATTTTCAGCTCTGATATATTTGGGACACAAATGTCACACAGCGTGGGAGATCATTTGTCAGTAATAAAATGATAACTATTATCTGATTAACAGTTCTTATGATTATAATGTAATGAAGGGAAAAATCCACATCTCTGTGGGATTACAGATTATATTAGGAGAGCGGGTGTTTTACTTTTATGGAGTGTTAAATGCTAACACATAATGTACCCACTCAAAAAGATTAAAGGAACACTTTGAAAATACAACTGATCTCAAAAAAAAAATAAAAAATCACATGTTAGATATCTATACAAATATGGACAGGGCAGTGTCTTAGGAACGAAAGGATGGCACCTCTTTTAATGGAAATGAACAACAGGTGTAGTCCCCAATTATTAGACCTTTTATAGAAACAAGTGTAAGTAAGTGTTTGAGCAACCGGGTCTAGGAGAGATCAAGAAGATGGGAGATGTCCTTTGGAGTGAGAGGGCCACTCCTGAAGACCTTCTATGACTCTGTGGTGGCATCAGCCATCCTGTACGGTGTGGGCTGCTGGAGCAGCAGCGTCACAGAGAGGGAGAAGAAGAAACTGGACAAGGTCATCAAGAAGTCCAGCTCAGTCCTGGGCTGTCCTCTGGACTCGGTGCAGCAGGTGGGGGACAAGAGGGTCCTGGCTAAACTCATGTCTATGCTGGACCATGAGTGTCACCCCCTGCAGGACGCCCTGTCTGCTCTGGAGAGCAGCATCAGTGACAGACTGATTCACCCTCACTGTGTTAAAGAGAGATTTCGCAGGTCTTTCCTTCCTGCTGCTGTCAGACTGTACAATGATCAATGCTAGTCATGTGTCATCTCCGTAGCAACCATGTGTCATCTCCATAGTAATAATAACAATGTGCAATATTATTTAAAGTCACTTTACCTGCTACTTATTTATTTAACCACCACTGTCCATCACTGCACTGTACACAATCATCTGAGTCACTTTATTGTAGTAATATTATATATTACTGTACTGGAGTCACTTTAACTGCTGTTTGTTCACTGCTCAGAATCAAAGACACTTATTGTGCAACGTTCCTGTGCCTTTTAGCTTTACAGTGTTGTGTTTTTTAGTTGATTGTAATAATAATTATTATTATTTATCTTGATTTTGATGCATGCTCTTATTTTTCTACTGTTTCTGAAACTTGCGTTGTGACACTGCAATTTCCCCATTGTGGGACAAATAAAGGATTATCTTATCTTATGTTGTGGAGGTGATAAAAAACAGATTTTGACTGATTTGATGTGGGGTTCAAAGGAGAGGGCTGAGTCCAGGATGATGCCCTGGTTGTGGACTGTTGGGGACGTAGTGGATGTCATTGCCATCTATGGTGAACATCAGCTCTCCAACTTTATGGAGCAGTGGTCTGGTGGCCACAACAATGAACTCTGTCTTGATACTGTCAATCAGCATGCATCCCGCTAATGAATCGACTGCATACCACATCAGGTTTGCCAAGTTGCTGTGTATGGTTTTGTGATGTAGACATGGGTGATGTAGGCTTGTAGGTTGCCAGGAGGGTTTGAATAGAGCTGGGGAGAGATCACTAATACTCAAATGACAGCACGTGGCTGAGAAAAACATGCACCAGGGACTACAGGATGAAATTAGCTCTAGTATTGGGCACAATGCATCTCTCCTGTTAAGGTTAATGTATATTGTGCACTGTCTGTGTCTCATAAATAAAATAAATAAAATAAATAAATAAATACATGCATGGGTGACATAAAACCTCTTCAGGCATGCTGTGAATGAGGGAACAAAATTATAACATGATAGAAAGCTAAAAAACAAACTTTGCATAATATCCCCTCATTAATAGCCCACATCTTTATGTACAAATCTCATTTCAGGCAGGAGTGTCTAAAGCCTTCCCCACAGTTTAAATTGGTAAATGAACAATCCCCACTTAGCCTGTTGTGTAACAGTAGTGTCTTGAAGACTGTAGAATTATATTTTCTACATCTGCTATATCTATATCTGATATTAAACGTAATTATTTTGAAATCTGAATTTTATTAAGATTTATTTTTGCTTTTCACTGCTATATTGCAACATCTGAGCTACTGTGTCCAAATTATTCTCTTGTGGATCTGGTCTGACCAGCCAGAACCTCCTACATCCTGCCATCTTGTTTGAATGTAGTAAAGTATTGTAAAAGCATGTATGGTCTTGGTTGGTCAGGCAATTGTGGATCAACAGTAAAAATAAAATAAAATAAAATAAAATAAAATAAAAATATATTCAAGAGAGACATTTTCTAATTTCTTTTCTTTTAATTGTCAGTTATCTATTTTATTTTAATGTATTTGCAAAGGCAATTATCAACAATTAAAATTTGTATTTAACCTCAAAGACAATAAGTAAATGAGTGGCAATGACCTGCCCAAAGCCCCCACATTTACAGAGACAGACCAAAGTGAGCCTGATTCCAGTGCACTGAGAGCTGACTGCTGCGGAGGATCAGAGCTTTCACAAGCCGTTGTCATGTCAACACGCCACTTGTGAACGGCACAAACATGTATGTTCATATGTGCCATCTGTCAGAGTGACAGCTGTATGTTCAGACATGAATCACAATATCACAATATATCAAAGCATGGATAAGCTCAGAAGCTGTCCTCACTACTAACATACACTGTAGGACTGTCCTCACTACTGCTGTAAACTGTGGGACTGCTCCAGAGCTGTCCTCCCTACTATTGTAAACTGTTGGACTGTCCTCACTACTGCTGTAAACTGTAGGACTGTCCTCACTATTGCTGTAAACTGTAGGACTGTCCTCACTATTGCTGTAAACTGTAGGACTGTCCTCCCTACTATTGTAAACTGTAGGACTGTCCTCACTACTGCTGTAAACTGTGGGACTGTCCTCACTATTGCTGTAAACTGTGGGACTGTCCTCACTATTGCTGTGAACTGTAGGACTGTCCTCACTATTGCTGTAAACTGTGGGACTGTCCTCACTATTGCTGTGAACTGTAGGACTGTCCTCACTACTGCTGTAAACTGTGGGACTGTCCTCACTATTGCTGTAAACTGTGGGACTGTCCTCACTATTGCTGTGAACTGTAGGACTGTCCTCACTACTGCTGTAAACTGTGGGACTGCTCCAAAGCTGTCCTCACTACTGTGTTCTCCTATGTTGTTAGTTGTTAGCACATTAACATCATGACCAATGAACTGACAAACATTTCAGTCAACAAAAAGCCATTTTGGAGCTCACAAGTTTCTCAGTTAAAGTGCTGAGAAAACAAAACGATGAGAAAGACAAGCGAATGAACATACTGGAAACGCACCTGACATACCTGGACTAGGACACCAAGATATCTGACCTCAACATAAAGCCGCCAACCTATGCGTGAGGTGTGGCATCAGAAGGGGAGCCCACGGAGCCAGACCTGGAGTCAGTAGAGCAACAAGTTTTGAGATTTTTTGATAATAAAGGAATCTCTGTCACAAATGAGGACATGGAGGCCTGCCACATCCTGCCTCGAAAAGACAAGCAAAAACCTGCCTCACTAATAATGTGGTTTGTCAGCAGAAAACAGAAAAGTGCATTACTAACAAAGACAGAAACTTAGGGGCTCAAATAGCTCAAACTTTTTGTCCAAAGAATGGATACATTTGTCCAAAAAAACAAAAAACTAACAAAAAAAAAAACAAAAAAAAAAACAAAAAAAAAAAAAACTGTGGGACTAAAACAGTTTTTACTTTATATAAATGATTTATGTTTGTTATGTTATTTGCAGATAACAATAATAAATGCTCAGGCGACAATCTACAACAACTCATAATTCAAGTGACTGCTGAAAAACATGATATGTAATTAATACAATGTCATTAAATGTAAAGAAAACAAAATGTATTATTTTTGAAAATAGAGAAGTTAAATCTTAAACACAATTATTTATTGACAATGTAGAAATTGAAAAAGTAATCAAATTTAATTTTTGAGAAGTGAGAAAATCTAAAGTGGCCAGAAGTCTTGCCGTACTGGGAAAAGCAAGGCATCTTTTACACACACACAACCTCTTCCCATGTTATATTGTTCTTTGATTTCATTCACAGCCTGAGTGCCTGAGAGAGTGGCAGCAAGGTCACAGTAGAAAATAATTTCCCTTGTGGATCAATAAAGTATAAGTCTAAGTCTTTGATTTTGCCTTATCTGAGTCCTGGGGCAAAAGTATGGGGACACATGTACAAAACTACCACCAAACCCTTACTCAAATTACAGAAAAATCTGTGAGAATTTGACATGGAGCTGGTTATGAAGACCATACGAACATGTTATTCCTTAAGGCTAAAATTTAAAAATTGTATTGACCTTTATTTAACCAGGATAGTCCCGCTGAGATGAAGAATCTCTTTTACAGGGGAGTCCTGGCCCCACAGGGGGCCCTATTGTACATGTTTTTAGTTGTAGGGGAAAACAGAGCACCTGGAGGAAACCTACACAGGCACAGGGAGAACATGTAATCTCCACACACCTCCATGGAGTGCAAATTTCACACACCACCATGGTGATAGTTACGATTTAGTAAACTTCAAAACATTACAATTGTTTAGAATTACGTATAAAGCTAACTACCAGAAAATATGTTCTGATAGGGTTGCAGATCATAATTTCAGCTGGACACTGAAAAAAAAATGTGTATCACACATTTTATTTATGGTTGATTTATGGAACAACTGTACAAAAATAACAAGTAGGATGAGCTGAGAACAAATTAAACAATGAATCTGTTAAATTGTGTAAAACAAAACAAAAAACAAAAACAAAAAAAAAAGTAGGAATGTAAGTATGCAATTACTGCAAAGGTACTTACTAATAGTGTATGAATGGTAAAACAACTGTTTTGTTGAATGTGAGAGGGGGAGGAGTTTATATGTTTACACTTCTTCCTACTCTTTTCTGAGCATAATTGTAATACAGCACATGTACAATCATATTTCATGTTGATATCATTATCTTTCATGTTGCTGTGTGTTGTTAGCATTGTAGTCCTGTGTTGTTAGCACATTAGCTGTGTGTTGTTAGCATTGTAGTCCTGTGTTGTTAGTGCATTATCAGTGTGCTGTGAGCACATTGTATTTGTGCGGATGCAGGCTTGTTTGATGAATCCCCGGGCTCCTGCTCAGTGCGCCGCCTCACATTCATCTCAGGTGTTTTGGGCCGGAGCAGGTGCACTGTGAGATGATGTATAGAGGAACACGCTGGAGCCTGATCCCAGCAGCCAATCATCATCCATCATTGTTCTGTCGCCAGGCGAAACAGGGACTGTGCCACCAGTGGAAAGCAGTAGGACTAGTACTTGCCTACTACAGAAAAGCCATTGTAGCATATTTTGTCAGTGCCAGTCAGTGATGTTTTTAGTGGCTTCTTTACATCTGCTTCATACACAAACAAAAGCATTTCATAATAGATTATCATAATGTCATAAAGTGTGTTTCATGTCTTACTTGAGTCTAGTTTAGTTTCTTGTGTTTCTTGTGTATTTATGAGAGACAATGCACATACAAACAAAGAAGTCATATGTTGGTGCCAGGTTATAGCCAGTTGCTGGACAGGCTGATGTCATGTGCACATGACAAAAAAATGCTATGTATCCTATATGAATGCAATCATAGATCCAGTCAATCAATAAGTAAAACTATTTTTTTATTTTACTTATGTTTATTAAGGACATCACAATCGCATTAGACAGGCCAGATGCATTGCTTTGAGTGTTTTAGCACAAGCGCTAGTTTTCAACACCTGTCCATAGAAAAAATATACAGATACATGCATAAAAACACATAAAGACACAAAAAAGACACATCAGTTACATACAGATAACATATATACAACGTTATTACATTTTCAGTGAGTGCATTTTTGGTTGAAACATACAATAATTTTAATTTACTTTTAAATTTGTTGCTTTATCAGCTGGTTTTTTATATCAGCTGGTAAGCAGTTCTATAGTCTAGTCCCTTTGGCAGAGAAAGAGGACTGACCAAGAGTTGTCCTATACACTAGGACAACACAATTACCACTAGTAACACCTCTTGTAGTAGCTCTGTGTGTACATTTTATGGTCCTGGCAAATTCTAAATTCAATGGTATATCAGAGTTAAGACACTTAAAAATCATTTAAGATTATTTAAATTAGTAAAATTTTCAAAGTTAAATAGGTTATGTTTCTTTAGAATTTCACAGTGGTGCCAGGGTTTGGGCTTTTTGTCAAGGATCTTAATGGTCAATGTATAATGAACAGAGAGGTTTCAATGTGGTTGAGGAGGCCTGTGACCATGAGTTGATACAGTAAGATAAATGTGAGAAGGTCATTGCGTTCATGAATAGTTGGATAGCTGGATGAAAAGTCTGGAATGTTATATTTCTACATATAAAAAAAAAAAAAAAAGCAATTGCGACTATTCTTAATCTTCTTCGCTAAGTATTTTGTGTGACTGATACATTTGACATTTTCATTCAGAATGAGGCCAAGGTATTAACTTCATTGACTGTTTAAATTTTCTCATTTTGAATAGTCACCTCAAAGTCAGTTTTTTGTTTATGTACGCATCGAAAAACAAAGAAATTTTTTTTATTTTTTTATTTTTACATTCAAAATCAAGTGTGACACTTGAAGTCATTTTGAGACCTGCTGTAAGGCATGACTCAGATGTGCACCAGCCTGAGCAGGTGTTTTTGCCGATACATACAACACAGTATCATCAGCATACATTTGAACATTAACAGTAGGACAGGTCAGTTAATATATATGGAAAAAAGCAGAGGGCCAAGTACAGATCTTTGTGACACTCTAGTCCCATTCAGTATCAGTCACCATATCCATACACTATTACAGCCCATGCTGATGGATTTATACAAGGCAGCTTAATGTGCAGGTTTGTTTGTTTAAAAGTCATTTGGTTAGACGGGTGAACATTTGATCATTTGTACATGACATGATTTCATATGGGAGGCTGTTTCAGAGGCCTGTGGCTCTGTAGGAGAATCATGATTGACCAAAAGGGATTCTGCAGCTTTGAACTCTGCACTCTCCTCTGGCTGTAGAGCGTGTGAATAGGCAGGTTTTCTCTGAAGTGAGCACCACAAACTTTCTCAGTGGATCATTCAGTATAAGGCTATAACTTATTATCAGTAACATAATGTAAACAGATTCATTATTTAAGGCATGAAATAGTAGCCGTGCATATCTGTCCAGAGACAGCCACCCTATCACCCAACATTGTCCTCTAAATATCTATACTACTGTGCGCTCCCTTGTTACTGTGGTTATGTTACTGCACATACATGTTTTCCTCCTGAAATGTGACTCTGAAGTTTCCCACAGGCCGAGGCTAAGGGACAGTCTTCAGAGGTGTGTGCTTGTGACAGCTGAGCAGCTAAAGCACTTATGCTACAGGCTTTAGCAGCTAATCTCTGTGGGATGCTATTAACATAATGACAGTGTTCACTCATTATCTCTTCAACTATTCATTCCTCCTCTCCAGAGCAGCTCAACCCTCCATCTTCTCATGTATGTTCATATAATTATATTAATGTCTTACATCTTTAGCCTTTATTATTCATCATTCATTCACTCTATACCTTGTGATTGTTAAAATGACGTAGCCACAGCTGCCCTGGGCTAGACTGACAGAAGCTATTCCTACACAGGCAGTGTGTGCTCAGTCTGGACAGAAATCTCCTCACTTTGACTTATTATTTAATTGAAATATAAAATGCAAAACCATCTCTTTTCTTTCTGATCATGGTCCCTCTGATCACTCACATCAGATTTTATAGTTTGCATGGCATCCTAAAAGTACTATATTACACAAAATTGACTCTTGTGAGCTTTTAGTCACAAGACTCAAAACACCTGAGATGAATGGTGTTACTTCATCAAAAACATACCCAAATTTGTGTTTTGTTTCATTCACAAATTAAGTAACTCTTTATTATAAGTCTGCCTACATCTCCAAAGCTCAAAATGCTAAGTTCCAACTTGTGATGTCATGAAGCGGCAGTTTTCAAGTTAATAACTCCTTTTACCTTTAGTTCAGTAGAGATTGGCAATTCAAGGGCTAAAATCATCCATATGATTCTAGTGAAGGTGTATGGATTTTAAAAACACATGAAGCACTTCCTGTATTACCACATGACATCACACTGTGGAAAAGAATATTTTTTGTCCGACACAACTTTAGTTATGTTTTTGATGAGGAAACAACATAACACAGATCAGAAAATAGCCTAATATGGGCCCTTTAAAGGTCCAGAAATCAGATTGTAATCAGATTTTGGTGTCCATGTGATTAAGATCACTGTTTAGTCGTGCATTGATCTAGGCTCACTTTAGCTCTGGTTCACATCTCCAGTTTTAAACCTGCTTTAGCACGTCTTTAGTCCTGGACTCCTGGAAGTGCACCTCTGCTTAGGTCTTGGGCTACTCCTGGCTCTGCCCAAACACTGTATTTAATCTACCTTTTAATTGATAACAGTATAACAGTACTGTACTTAAATTAAGTCAAATAACACCGTAAACTACTCAAAGAACTATAATGAAAGCATTCTTTAGTCAGGTGAATGTTTACTGGGAGGTTTTGAGGAGTTGATGTTCAGAGATGAGAGCTCCTGTCCTGATGAGAGGAGAGCTCCTGTTCTGTTCACTGGGACATGGTGGAGCAGGGATTATAGCGGAGCATTGGATTCCATATGCTCTGCTCACATATGCAGCACATGCACATATATCTGTGTGTGTCCGAGCAAAAGAGCGTTTGATTGGGAAGATGAGAGGGACAGGCGGAGGACAGATTGAGTTTGGATTTGGTCTGGTTCACATCAAAAGTACCTCCACAGGGACTGAGGGTCTGTGGACAAATTCTGCCAACTCAGACCACAACATTTAGGACAAGGTAAAGACAGAAACCACAGTTGCTCAGGGAATCAAGCAGATGCCCTATAACAGTCCCTTCCACCAGTGTTGTGGTTGTGTCCTTGGGCAGCACACTTGACTGACTTGTCTATATGAATTAGGTGTGTGTTAGTGGTGATGGAAGGGGCCACCCTTGTCTCCACGTCTCCTTCAGGTGAATAATGTCTAAGTGTTTGAGGGGCTTGACAAGTCTGAAAAGAGTCATTCTAATGTAAGGATTAAAAAAAAAAAAAATGTATTATCAAATCTAAAATGATATTCAATACCTTTTCTCATACATTTAAAAATCAAGCTACAGTATGTAACTTTCTGGACGTGGCACGTGACCTGCATGATTCCATGGAAATAAAAAGCTAAAACAATATTTTGGAGCATTCTCCATGGCGATAGATATGTTTATACCATACTGTGCATTTTATACCTAACGGAGCAACATTACTATGGAAAAAAGCTGAAGGAAGCTCTCCAGGCTAAATAAGAGACAGGTTTGTGGAGATGCAAGCCTGCTCACAGTAACAATGCATGTTTTTCAGTGCAATAAAATCTGTCTGTTTTTAAACTCCATACACCTTCACTAGAATCATTTGGATGATTTTAGCCCTCAAATTGCCAATCTGTACTGAACTAAACGTAAAAGGAGCTAACTTCAAACCTGCTGCTTCATGACATCAGAAGGTGGAACTTAGCATTTTGAGCTTTGGAGATGTAGACAGACTAGTAATAAAGGGATACTTTGTGTGTGAATGAAACAAAACACAAATTTGTTTTTGATGAGGTAACACCATTCATCTCAGGTGTTTTTTTTGACTCTTGTGACTAAAAGCTCACAAGAGCCAATTTTGCATAATATGGAACATTTAAGATGCCATGTAAACCTGATCTGATGTGAGTGATCAGAGGGACCATGATCAGAAAGAAAAGAGATGGTTTTGCATTTTATATTTCAATTAAATAATAAGTCAAAGTGAGGAGATTTCTGTCCAGACTGAGCACACACTGCCTGTGTAGGAATAGCTTCTGTCAGTCTAGCCCAGGGCAGCTGTGGCTACGTCATCTCAGTTAATCCCCTGTGTAATTGACCCATCCTTCTGCAGCACAGTACTGGGCCTCTTAGCTCCATAGTCCTGCATGTGGACTGTAACATGAAGTGCCACTGTCTTCATGAGACAAACCTGTGTCTCTGTGCACCACACACGCTGTATGCACTGAACAGGGCTCACCACAGCACATACACACACACACACACACACACACACACACGCTGTATGCACTGAGCAGGGCTCACCACAGTATACACACACACACACACACACGCTGGAGCCTTTTGTGCAATTAAAGGCTTTTTAATTATCACAGTTAAGAGTGCCTCAGAGTTCTGTACCTGTTTTCCATCTTACCGGCACCATGTACCCTCTTTATTGTACAGTTTCAAAAGTACACAACACATTGTTTAGCATAGAGTCCCCACAAACCTATAGAATATTCCCTGATGGCAAAAGGAGAAATTTAATTTGTCAACTGGACAGAGTTTATTTGGTCGAATACGTTTTGCAGCTCATCCAAGCTGCTTCTTCAGTTCTGGTCAGATGCTGGCGGACACTGCTTTATATCTGCTTGAAGGGAGGAGCTAATTACAATGAAATTATTCTGAGACAACACATATTTATTTACAGTTTCTGTTAGTTACAGTTTCCCTGATATTGAATAAACCTATAGAATATGCCCAGCGGTGTTTCTCACATGGGTTGGGCTGGGACAGTGTGTCTCTCTATGAAACTAAACAAGTTTCTAAAGCTAAATGTACTTTGTTGTTTCCACGAAGAGGGCCAGCCCGCGGACGTGCCTGCTAAATATATCTCTGCTCTGTTGCACCATTCCTCATGCAAATGGAACATGGGCAGTGGGTTTCTTGTGTTTTCTGCACAGTGTAATTACACAGAGGTAAAAGCTGGTGATTAGCTGCACTCTAATTAACCCTTCCACTATTAGCCCTGTTTCACTCACAAATATGCAGCGCAATGCTCTCTGCGTGATTGGCTTTTTGGCACAGTTCTGGGAAATCAATGGTGGACAAGGGCTTGCTGCCAATTTAGAATTTTACCAAAATATAAAAAAGTATTAACATTTCCATATTCCATAAACAGCACCTGCTGGTGTGGAAGCAGCATTAAGCAAACAAGAGGCCCAAACTTGATGAAAAGCTCACACAGTCTGCACGTGCTCAGTGTTGGCATGCAGCCACACTAATCCACAACTTTGTCACTGCGCTGCGGAGTTGGACAGCACCTTTTCAGATTCTCCACCAAACTACAGCCTCACAGAAGCAGGGTTTGCAGACAGGAGCCAGAAACATAGGCACAATCAGCCCACATCTCCATGATGAGAAATGAGGAGCGTAGCCATAGAAATGAACAGTTTCAAACGAAATATTGAATGGGAAAAAAGTCCTCAGAATGTTGTATGACAGGAAGGTGAGCTGCATTCCCTTTGTAGAATTTGATGATTGTCCTGATTTCAGATTTCAGTGTGCAGGGGTAATTGTGACTACCTTTTTTTATTAACATTTTAATTTGTGAGGGATTGGGTCTACAAACAGGAATATGGGTAAAATGCCTCACCTAAGGATGAGAGACAGACCAATATATTGGTCAGACTGATATTTGCACTTTGTAGCATATCGATTGTCAGCCCTCCAACAGAGGCTGGTATTTTGTCTGGCCCAACCAGCTGCCTAAATTAAGAACATGTGCATAAAGCCATCCAAGTCCTAACCAGGCCCAGCCCAGGCCCAAGATCAGCTTTCACAAGAAGGCTTGGCCTAAATTATAAGCACTGTAGAATGTCATTATTTTATGTAAATGCGTCTGAAATACATGCCAAATGAATATATATCCAAATAGAGCACCACAAGCAGCGAAGAGGAGAATTAATCACCACACTCCTTTAAACCAGATCAGCAAAAATATCTGTGGTGAAACATGATTTTTTTTTTTTTTTTTTTTTTTTGGTTATGTTTTTGGCCTAATAAAAGGTTGAATGACCATCTGTTCCACTCCCCCTAGTGTCTTGCCCAAAGGCCCACTTGCTGGCAGAGGCCCAAGCCCCGCCCCTCTGCAGCCATGTCTCCTCTCCTAACAGAGCTTTGTTTCGGTGCTTTCACTCTCTCAGTCCACTGTTTTATATTGATTGATTGATTGATTGATTGATTGATTTTGAGCAAGTGAAAAAAAATGTATATATACACATACTTATATACATGCTTATATATACATATATACATACACACACCTATATATATAAACACACATATACATACATACACATATATACAGTTATACAGTTCATATAATATAATATAATATGTAGTCCGCTTGAAAAGGAGTGGGAAGAAGAAAAACTTATTGACTCCCACCCCTAATTTATTTCTTTATATTGATCTGATCCAAATGGAGCTGTAAAGACTGTACACATACACAGCTGCTAAAATGTGTACAGTGTTTGAAGCAGGACAGGCTCAAAATAACTAAGACTGAATCTGACATTATTATCACTATCACAAGCTAAAGTGAAGAAATTAGAGCTGTAATGACAGTCGTGACTAGTTGACTATGAAAATGACTATAGACTCAAAAACACAAAGACAGTGGCATTAAAAAAATCTAAATATCAAAAAAGAATCAACAATTTCAGATTTTCATCAATAATACATTTTATTACCAGCCTTCAGGCTCTAGTCACCTTCAACCTTTATTTGAAACATGTTAAATACATGTTTAACCAATGTACAAAAGAAATACTCACTGACTAGTCCAGTGGTTCTCAACATGAAGGTCGGGATCACCATGGGGATCGCTAAATGTTTTCAGGGGGACCCCGGTTGATATGGGGAAATTTTGAAAACGCATGCAATATTTGATAGCCTTCCCTTCAAATGTAGTAAACATTCACCTTATTCTGGAAGTGCTCACTGGGCTTATATACTTTTGCATGGGGCCCATCATGACAGAAAAAGCCTCCAGGGAATCAGTGCAGTGTTGGTCACACGAACCATTTGAACATTTCACACAAATCAACCTGCTTCATATCACATTTTAGCATCAAAACTTTTCTCAAATTCTCCATTGAAAAGAATGGGATCCCTGCTTAAACAGAAATGCCACCACAAAGAAAATGTGGTTTAGTTGCATTTAGAGGCAAAATGGGTGGGGAACAAGTTTGCTGTTTATGGCCTTCTCATAACCTTTTGGTCTGGCAAATCAAACATTAGACAAATATTAGACACAAGGCGGTTTGGGGAAGCCTATTTTTCAGTTTGGTTGTTATCAGAATCAGAATCAGAAAAACGTTTATTGCCATTGTCAGTGAACACAATTCACAAACTAGGAACTTGCTTTGGTGATGAGTTGCAACATAGAACACTGAATAATAATAATAATAATATAAAGTAGAGATATCACTATTAAAAAAAGATTATTATTATTATTATTATTATTATTATTAATAATAATAATAATAATAATAATAATAATAAAGTATCACTATTTAAAAATAAAGTAAGAGCATGCAAAAAAGATTAAGATATATAATAAACTAGAAAAGCACTCAGAGAGCACAGACCTCCGCCAAGCAGCTCAGTTTTCAAAGTGATCCAGAATCCAGGATTTCTTCTGGATCATCACCTAAATTTAATCATCTGTTGGATTTACCATTCGGAACATTTCCTGAAAATTTCATCAAGATCCGTCCATAACTTTTTTTGTTATCTTGCTAACTAACAAACTAACAAACAAACAAACAAACACACAAACAAACAAACAGACAGACTCAGGTGAAAACATAACCTCCTTGGCGGAGGTAAAAATAAAAATAGTCTAGTATATACAGAAACATCAGAACAACAGTGCAAACTGACAGTGCAAAAGATCAAGTGATATGGCATGACTTATTTAAAGTGACTGGTGTTACAAAGTGTCCAGATCTTATGTGGATCTGCCTTAAAAGATTTAGAACCACTGAACTTGTGGACTACCAAAATAAACTCTAGAAGAAATAATATCACCATTGTTCATTTTTTATATCAGGAGTAAACTGGGCTCAAACAAGGACATAGAGAATGCACCCAGCCCATTAGGCTCAGAATAAATTACATATGAACCATAAACCATATCTAAACAGCTGCATTTCTTCAGCAGCAGATTCTCTCTTCAAGTTTTGAACAATGGAACCACTGGCAGATTGCATCATAAAACAAATACCAAAATAAATTATTATACTTTAAAAGTGCGCTATGTAACCATGACACTGTGGAGATGTGATTGCATTTAATACCATACCACAGTATGGTATTAAACATATCTAACATGCTTAACATCCCATTACAATGTATGTAACTGCTCCCACTCCCTGCATACATTCTTATTATAAGCAAATAGCCCTTCACAGATCAGATCTGTAACTTGGCCTCATTACTCCGGCTCTGTACAAAGCAAGAACATAAACTAAAAATCTAAAATAAGGTGGACCACACAGAAAAAGACCTCAATAACCAACTCAAATGACTGGAGGTAAGGCAGCCAAAATGATTCTAGAGTCTAACCTACTCTAGTTTATTTACAGCGAGGGACAAAATATAATGTTTTTTTTAAGGTTTTTATCATGTTTCATTAAAAAAAAAATGTTACTTATGTCTAAAAATGACCAACACTGATTATTACAATACAACAGTGCATAATTTGACGCAGACAGCAGACAGCACACAGCACACAGCAGACATATTTTGACCACTTATACAATATACCTGTACTGGAGCAAGACCCATTTTGCTCAAATAATACATAATACATAATACATAATACATAATACATAATACATAATACATAATACATAATACATAATACATAATACATAGGTTACAGGCCCTTTTGTTGGGTGATCTTTCTGTTCCTATTTGATAAAATGAATCTGAGTGCCTTTGGAATGTTTTTGGTTAAAGAGGGGGATTGTTGCACTTCTATGGGGTATTAAATGCTAACACATATAGATTTTGTTTTTTTGTTGTTGTTTTTATGTTTAATAATTTAAATTTTAGATGCTCTGAGTCCCCCTCCCTTTACTCCGCGCACTAAGTCACACTTCAGAGCAATGAATGAAACTACTGCACATGGCATCAGGTTTGTGAAGTGTGTTTTGTATCATAATTTTGTATATTTATGGAGAATAGTTGTGTGGGAGCATGGGTGACATAGGCTTGTGGGCAGAGCTTTGCACAGAATCATACAGATAACCATAAGGGTTCAACAGATCGCTAAACGACTCATACATGCATGGATGACATAAAAAGCCTCTTTGGGCATTTTGATGAGGGAACAACGCTAGAACATTGTAGAAAACTGTAGAAACTGTAGAAAAATGTTTTGCATAGTGTCATCTTCAAACGTTCATTCATTTTGTTAGTACTTCTGTGATGGTCACAATCAATCCTGACGTGAATTATTAATAGTATTACTAACGGGTACTCAAAAAATAGATGAAATCTGAATAAAACATATGACACATTTTGTTCACCTGCTCTCCTCCTGTGTCTTAAATACATTCCACAAGCATGTTGTAAGTCTGTATTTTTCAGCTGCTTTTTGTTCCGAGTCCCATCTGGCACACGGCTGTGTGTGTGTGTGTGTGTGTGTGTGTGTGTGTGTGTGTGTGCGTGCGTGCGTGCGTGCGTGTGTGTGTGTGTGCGCATAAAGCAGGATTTCTTTAAACATCACAGGTTTTCAACTTTTCTTATTGTTACTTTATTTGGTGAGATAATACCTGTGTCTACCAGTTTCTGAAAAGAATTTAAGAAAAAAAATGAAATGGTGAGTTTTGGGTGAATATAGCATTTTCAAAACAATGAAGGTAACATGGTGATCTAAATATGTTGCGTTAACAATGAATAAAATTACAAACTCTACCCATTAACTAGAAAAAGTGAATTATTATTATTATTTTTTTAAAAGGTACGACTATCATTAAGAATCATTAAGGGTATAATTAAGAAGTTATTGGTAACTTCTCAATAATACCCAGTCCTAATCACAACTGAACCTGTATCACCAGAGCCTTAACCTGCAGATACAGAACACATCCAGGTTAGATTAGATGACAGATTAGATACTTTATTATTTTGAAGGAAATTTCTATTTCAGGCAGCATACATAATATAATACATAACATAAATTTATATGAGTTTATCAAATTATAGTGAAGCGCTGAACAGCTGTATGGCGTTTGGTACAAATGACTTTCAGAGTCTGTCCCTGGAGCAGGACAGGGACAACAGCCTGTCCCCAAAGATGCTCTTCTGTCCAGTGATGTGCTGTGCAGGGGGTGCTAGGGGTTATCCAGGTTGGACATGCACTTGTTTAGGGCCCTCTTCTCAGCCACAAATGTGAGTGAGTCAAGCTCTGCACCCACTACAGATCCTGCCTTCCTCACCAGCTTATCTCATTCTCAGTATATGGACAGGCCATGCCTCATGTGAAAGCTTAGAACCTCCAGAATTCACTCACTAAGCTGCAAAACTGCACTAGCACTGATTCATGACTGGCCGCAGCTTCCTTTAAGGTTTAAACCAACTGGATTTCAGCATTGAAACTGGCAACCCAAATGAAAGACTCGAGTGAGGCTCATTCTACTGCTTTGTAATTAGATAATGATGACCTGAAAAAAGCGAGGCTCCCAATCTGCAGCATCAGCCCCTCTGACCACCACCAACACGCACACACACACACACACACACACACACGCACGCACGCACGCACGCACGCACACACACACACACACACACACACACACACACACACACACACACACCACATTCATACTAGGCAATGTGGGTAAAGTGCCTTGCCTAAGGACACAATGACAGTACCCTACTGTAGTCAGAATCATAGTAAAAGCGCGTTTACCTCGTATCTGACACAGATAAGTCATGTTTATAAAATTTAAAATCTAAATCTTACATATGGCTCTTTTAAGTGCAATAAAACAATAAGTAAGTGTAACCTGCTATATTCACTTGAAACATTGTCCACTGTCACACTAGCACATGCCTCTGAGCTATCCTTACTCATGAAAAGGAACCAAAGTGAAATGGGAGCTGTTTCTATGCAGATGTGGGGGCTGATGAGTGGAGCGGACTGTGCTAAAGTGGTCCCACCTGTTGGCTCTGTGTGTCACCACCTCCCCCTGGTCCCTGTAGAGGGCGCCACCTGAAAACCATATATGCTAACACAACTCCTCACAACACTAAAACCTCATCCATGTTTTCAGGTCAAATAAACACCAGTGATGATAAGTAGCCAGTTTTGGGGGGAGGTTCTGGGTTCCACTCCTGAAAAGAAAAAAAAAATTAGAAATCAGTATCCAAAGAAGATACTCATTTGAGCAGGTATCGATACTAAGCATTCAGAGAAATGAACCTTTCCTGAATAGTTTTCGAATGATCTTCACCTGTATCAGAACTAGTATAAGACTACATAGGCTAGTATAAGCCCATGGACCACTATGGAACCTATACAACTGAGATTGCGCAGATATGGTAATATAAAAAAGGAACTGCAATTTAATGTTGAAAATTACATTCTATTATTTGAAGACAAGAGTGTTTTTTATTATCAGAAGTGGTACTGAGTATCAAGTCTGTTACTTAGTACTAAAATTGATTATTATATTGAGATTTATTTATTTATTTATTTATTTATTTATTTTTTCTAATGCACAGAATATGGCACTGTCAGAAGCAGCTGTTAACCATTTGTTGACCAAGCCAAAACCTGGCCTCTGTTTAAAGAGAGTACAGAGACTTTGGGCCCTGTGCTCTCATTGGATGGGAGTGTGTCCAGACTCATGAATAGTCAGAGGGGATCCAGAAGGACAGAGGGCAAGAGAGAGAGAGGAGGGCGGAGGTACAGTGGAGAGTGAAACAACGCCAACTCTATTTCAAATACATGAATACATGTAAATGAAAAAGTCATACATACATAGGATATATGAATCTATATGTATCTCTAAGACTTGGACATTCACCGAAAAATGTAAAATACCTCTACATGCAGGGGAAATGATGGTTGGATTAGTGTCTGCACCCTCTGCTGGCACCTTTCCAGACCCAGTTCTCCTTCTTCCCTCACCATACTCATCACTTCCAGCTAGTCCTAGGGGTCCAGGGGGGTATCCAGCTACGCCAAGACACATACGCCTGTTTCAGTGGGCTTTTGGGTCCAGGCCCGGTCAGGTTGGTGCAGTACAGGAGGGTTCGTAGAGGAGTGTTTTACTATAGGTCCAGGGGACTGCTGGCTCAACACTCCTGTGTTTACACAAAAAAGACATTTTTTCATTAACTAAAATCATAAATCATACTAACTGTAGGCAGATTTCAATAATCCACGAAAGATGTCTGGTCATCTGAAAGCACTGTGAGACGAGAAGGAAACAGGAATGTCTCATTTTCACAACTCTGGAGCAGCTCTAAATGAAAGATCAGCATGTGAGGCATGAAAAAAGGCCACTGTTTGAGCTTTCCTGCACTGGAAGTACAGTGCATCTTGAAGACATGCCTCAGCGTCCTCAGCTGTCTCCTCTTGATTTGGGAGAGCAGAGGCTCTATACTTGCCTCCAAACAGACACCTGCATAGAGCTGTGCTGACTGGACTATGCCTACTGCACATACAGCTCTTTTGTACAGTGCACACTGTACATAATAACTCTATTCAAACACACAAGTGTTTGAATAGAGTTATTCCTCCACTCTGCTTGTCTTTTTGTCTTTCCTTTCCCACTGTCTCACGTTGGACTTGTTGCTTGGCATGACGCAGGCATTTTATGGGCTGCATTAAAATGGCCCTGTGCGCAGTGCTGTGATGTGTTCAAAGGCTTTAGCACAGAGCACATGTGGACCACATGTGGGAGACTGAAGGGGAGAGAGGGAAGGGGGGGGGGGTTGCCGAAGACAGGGAGAAAAGGAGAGAGAGGGAGAGAGCGAGGGGGTAGAGTGGGGAGAGAGGAAGGAGCGAGGGGGTTGAGCAGAGAGAGAGGAGGAGAGAGGGGGAGAGAGGAGGAGAAATGTGGAGAGAGGGTGAGAGATGGAGAGAGAAAGAAAGGGGGAGAGGAGGAAAGAGGAGGAGAAAGAGAGAGAAAGAAAGGGGGAGAGGAGGAAAGAGGAGGAGGAAGGTGGAGAGAAGGGGGGAAGAGCAGCAGGTTGTAGCAGGAAGTCTGTGTCTCGTTATGAGCTCTGTGAAGAACCTGC
This sequence comes from Taenioides sp. WSHXM2023, assembly GCA_029959045.1. Classification (NCBI taxonomy): domain Eukaryota; kingdom Metazoa; phylum Chordata; class Actinopteri; order Gobiiformes; family Gobiidae; genus Taenioides; species Taenioides sp. WSHXM2023. The sequence goes on along the minus strand of CM057085.1, from coordinate 724,095 downwards.
TTCAGCACATGTGCAGAGCAGAGGGGCCACAGGGGGAGGGGGTGGGGGCACAATAAGGAGGGCCACAGTGAGTGCTGCTACAAGCACCAGTGCTGCCACAAGAATGTGAAAGGAAAAGGCTGATTTGAAGCAGATGCAAGACATTTTGAGCTCATTTCTAATACAGAGACTTCTAATGTGGACCAAGGCCTGACCCAAAGACGCACAATGAGCTCCAACAATACTCAAAATATCTAGAGTGCTTGTCACTAGTGTCCTGCACCTGTCGAACACATGTCCAGCACTTGTCCTGCACCTGACCTGCCCCTATCCAGCACCTCTCCATTAAACAAGTAAATAATGAAGGAAAGAAGAAACAGCGGGGAAAAGAGAGGACAAAAGGAATATGTGGTGAGATGAAACTGACCTTTAGGGAATCTAATTCCACCTGTCATGCATCTCTCTAACACCTGTCCAGCATCTGTCCTGCCACCAGTGACCTGCTTCATGGTAAAACATGAGCTTAGACCCAAAGATGGACGTAAGGGGTGAGTCCTAATTCTGTGCTGCTTTTGCCAGACTTTTCTTTGCTAAATGTCGCCCAAAAGAACCCAAACAAAACCCAAACAAAACCAAAAGTGTAGAGCGTTTGTCCAGAGGTGATTTATGGTCCTTAAATGTAGGTTGCTGTGTTGGGCTGTGCTCCTATGTTCTGCTGAGTGGACTGGACTATTACTAAGAGCAGCACAGGAGCTCAAAGTGCCCAGTCAGCAGTCAGGAGAAACACCAGAGAGGTGTGAGGAGGCAAGGAAGGGAGAGAAGAAGAAGGTGAAGAAGGGAGAGAAGAGGAAAGGAAGGGAAAGAGGAAGGAGGTGAAGAAGGGAGAGAGGACGCAAGGAAGGGAAAGAGGAAGTAGGTGAAGAAGGGAGAGAGGAGGTGAGGAAGGGAGAGGGGAAGGAGGTGAGGAAAGAGGTAAGGAAGGAAGGAAGGAAGGGAGAAAGGAGGCAATGATGGTAAGAAGGAAGAAGGAAGAGACTTTGGCAAAAATAATGGAAGGAGAAAAGGAAAGAATACATGGAGAAAGGAGGCAAGAAAGGAATAGAAAGAGGAAAAGTGCAGAGGGGACGCAACGAAGAAAGAAGTAAAGCACTGAAGTGAACAAGGAATGATGAAAAGAAGGAGGTATAACAGGAAGGAAGAGATGGAGGAAGGAAGGAGGGAAGGAAGGAAGGAAGGAAGGAAGGAAGGAAGGAAGGAAGGAAGGAAGGAAGGAAGGAAGGAAGGAAGGATGGAAGGAAGAGGGCATAAAAGAGAAGGAGGCAGGGAAGGAAGAGATTAAGGACAGAAGAGAGTAAATAAGAAAAAACGGAAAAAGGAAGAAACTGAAATAGAAAGGGAGGATGGAAGCAATGAAGGATACAAAAAATGAAGTGAACAAGGGAGGAGGAAAGGAAGGGAGCAAGAAAGAAAGGAAGGAATGGGGGAAGGCAAGGGATTAAGGAAGAAAGAGTAAATAAGGAAGGAAGCAAGGAAGGAAGAGATGGAAAGAACAGCACCACACACTCTCACAGACAGAGAGCACCCCACACTCACAAAGAGAGCACTCCACACTCACACAGACAGCAAGCACCCCACAGCACCCCCACACTTACACACAGCACCCATTATTATGGGTTATGTGCCACCTTTATGTGCCCCCACAGTACTTATCTGGGTGGGTTGGGCACTACAGTTTCCCCCATCAAAACATGCACAAGGTCACATCCTCCAGCTATGGTGCTGACCCACTGCTCTTGACAGACTGCCCCAGTGGCATTAAAGGATGGGTCAACTGCCAAGATAGGGCTTATAAAGTATACCTTAACCTTACCGTCCCCATTGGGGTCAGGGGGTGCCAGGTTTGAATGAATAAAAGCACATTTAATCCTTAATTTGCTCTTTTATTTCATGATAGGGCCACACATTTTATTGGTACTGGATTGAAATCATAATTTGAGGCACAATTATCAAAATGCAAAATCTCCTATCATTAGATAGCAGAATGGCTTGTGCACAAACTAAATATATCGTCTTGGTATAGAAACTTATTTCTGTAGTTTAGACCACTAAAAACAAACTACACATGAATGGGATTCTTGGATTAGTTTATCAGTCCAGATTTCTCAGATGTTACTCTGGAGTTGTTTACAGTGTGCACCCTGAACAAAATCTGCTTTTTAAACTTTTATCGCAAATCTAATCGCAATCGCGATTATACCTTTTCCCCCAAATCGTGCCCTAGCTATATGATGAATTTTTATAAACAAGCCTGTTGGTAATAGTTACAGGCCTGTGTGCTGGCACGATTCTCCCTAAAAAGAGCTAAAGGCTCCAGAGCCTCAGGTTAAGAAACACTGGCCTGAGGTCCACAGCTTGTCCGCTTTTGGAGCTGCTGGACATGGAGGTCCAGCACCAGGACCTGCCCAGCGGCCACTGCACTTTTTCCACTGGAGTAACAGCCACGGGACGCGAGGACACGCTTTTGAGAGAGCCCCGTGAGTTACGCGCCAGCCGATCTTTGACCGGTCCCCGGTCCACACATTGTTTTTTCACTACGCTGTCCCCGCATACTTCCTCGTGCGCTCACCTCACGCGCGTGGACCGGCAGCACGGGTTGCAGACGCGGCGAGGCAGCGCGAAGAGGTTGTCATTTTACGTGCGCTTGTGACCTGCTTCTGTGCGCGCCTTGGGGATCTCGCGGAGGTGCGCAAAGGCACAAATCCGTGTGAAACTGACCAATCCTCTCCCACGCGCGGTCTACGGGAAAAGCGACCACTCGGTGGAAATGCTCTGAGGGTGGATGTAATCCGGGAGCGTGTCTGCGCGCAAAGCCGACACTGTGCCCTCTCTTTCCCGTGTGGCTCCGCACGTCTCAAAGGCTCATCTCCAGTCCCGCTCCGTACCCGCCGCCTCTTCGCTCGCGTCCCATGGTGTAACCTCGTGGACTCGGGCGAAAAATGCATCACCACCACCAGCGTATGGCAGCTTTTGGAACGGACAAGGAACTCAGCGATTTACTGGATTTTAGCGCGGTAGGCAACGGTCTCTCTCCCTTTGCTTCTTAATGATTTCACATAGGAGCAGTTCAAGGTGTAGCGGCACATATTTGATCTTGAAATAGCTGAACAAACTGTAGTGCACTGCACTGTCTTTACAAGGACGAAAGTTAACATCTTACCAGAATTGTGCAAAAAGCCACGGACCCTCCGCGCTTATGGATGCGACACACCGATTCAAAAATACTCCAACCTTCATGAACCTCTGATTATGCAAAATTCGTGATAAATTATGCAGTGCTGTACTATTTTGATGAATTACATGCGTGAGAAAATGTATGAACGTAAAATACGATATTCTGAAATTGATTATAGCCTAGATTATAGTATTATTTCTATAGGGCTTTATTTTTGTAATTTTAAAGAAAAAAATATAGGACAAGATTACGTCCAATCTAAAAACCTGTACTGTGACAGAACTAAACTAACTCTAGGCCTGAGCTGAGTATGGAATTTGCTCTTAAATTGAACTGAAATGCTTTAGATTTATGCGTTAACTAATTATTCAACTATTTTAATGATTTGTCAAAAAGGAACTCAAATAATTTTTAGACAAAATTTGTGAAATCTCAGAAGATTTCCCTTTTTCTTCTTCAGTCATTCCAACAATACAAAACATAATGTCCCATTCACATTTGTCGGTATCCCCTTAGCAAGGGGTGGTAACTCTTCTAGCCTAAGTAGGCCTACATCAGTTTCCTAAAGGCTTTTTATGTACCACCTCCCTTTAATGAGGGGTACATGATTTTGGGGAAAAATATCTTTAATTATGATTTTTCTGATATGCATTGTGATTTGATTTGTGATTTATGTTTTATATTGTAGAATATTAGAATTCTGCTCAAAGTTCATATTTTAAACGCTGAAGAATTGACTGAAAAGACTGAAATGTGAACTAACAAACTAATACACAAATCACATTTCAGAACATATCTGTACAGATCTAAACTACAGGGTTGGCAGCTTTTCTACACAATAACACAGACATTGTGCTCTCATGGTGTACTTTTAAATTATGATTTTGACTGGAGTGAGATGAATCCAGCCCTGCTTTGAAATCCACTCGGCTGTAGGTCTGGAGTCCTGAGGCCCACTCACTCATGAGGCCTGGTGTAGTGTACACACGGACCATCACACCACCCCACCATCCCCCATGCCCACAAACAACCAGCTACACTGACAAACATTACCTCATAGTTTTTTGGGTCTTCTAAAAGAAAATAAACACACACACACACACACACACACACCATATGACATCACTATATATATATATATATATATATATATATATATATATATAGATATAGATATAGATATAGATATAGATATATAGATATATATAGATAGATAGATAGATAGATAGATATAGATATAGATATAGATGTCTACAGTGAGGCTCCATTTGTGGTAATGAGAATGAACTAGGATTTTTACAGTGCTGAAACAACTTAATGTTTTACTCTGCAATTAATTAATATTATTTGTTTTGACCACACCTACTTGTTCATTAAAGGGCACAATTACACTATTTTTGATAAATGCAATGTTGTTTCCTTGTCAAAATCTTACCTGGATTGGTGTTTTGTTTCGTTCACACAAATCCTACATATTTAGGCTGTGTTCTTTTCTCATATGGAAAACATCTTGCACTGTGTTTTTAAACTCCACATGCCTTCATTAGATTCATTTGGATGATTTCAGCTCTGGATTTGCCCAACTTTGAAGTTACAGGTATTGTTTTAGCCTCACTGAAATAACTTCACTTCTCAGTGCACCAGCAGAAACTGTATTAGAATTTCTATTGACAATCTAATCTATACAAAGGTACAAATATTGAAAAATCAAAGCAACAACTTAAGGTTATTGTAGAGTATTGAAGAGTAAAGAAGTTCAATTGAGGCTTAAAATGGCTGTTAACTTTAAAACTACCACTAAATGACATCACAAGGTGAAACAGATGCAGGGTTACTCAAATATGTGTGAATGAAACAAAACACAACTCCAGGTATGTTTTTGAGAAGGTAACATTATAACATAGCTAAAATCTCACAAGAGTCAGTTTTGCATGGGACCTTTAAAAATACCTCAAGCAAATGAAACTAGTGAAATCACTGTCTGTTACAGTTTGCCGTGGAGGGGCCACAATGAGGCAAACGGTGGAAGGTTTGGTAGTGTGGCTGGGTCAAACTTCTGCCCTGAAGCAAGTGGTGGAACAGAGGGAGGAGAGGAGCAGAGAGAGGAGAAGAGCAGATGGAGGAGGGAGAAGAGAGGGAGGACAGGAGCAGAGGGAGGAGAGAGAAGAGAGGGAGGAAAGAGAGGAGAGGGAGGAGTGGATCAGAGAGAGGAGAGGAGCAGAGAGAGAGAAGAGTAGCAAAGGGAGGAGAGGAGCAGAGGGAGGGGAGGAGAGGTGCAGAGAGTGAAGAGGGAGGAGAAGGAGGAGAGGAGCAAAGAGGAGAAGAGGGAGGAGAGAGGTAGAGAGAGGAGAAGGAGGAGAGGAGCAGAGAGTAAAGGAGTAGAAAGAGGAGAAGAGCAGAGAGGAGCAGACAGGAAGAGAGGAGCAGACAGGAGGACAGAGGAACAGAGGAGCACAGAGGAAAAAGAGCAGAGGCGCAGAAGGAGGACAGAGACACACCGTGACACACTGTTTGATATACGCCACTATAGCCTTTACATTGTGGTTTATGAGGAACAGTCGGTTGGATTGGGCGGGTCTGTTTGAAATGCTCCTCCACTGGAACAAAGGGAAAAGCACAGCCTAAAGCTGTCCTGTTTATTTAATACATGCCTTTTACACTGGGAGGAAACACACCAGGCTCCAGCAAGAATCCAACAGAACAAAACGAAGACGCACTCCCAGTGACAGTAACACTGGGTACCAGTGTTATTATAGTATTTCCAAAGTGCTGAACAAGACATCATTAAACCTATTCGGCAAAATGGACTTTTCAGAGCTTTAACCATGTTATAGTAGTTTCTTCTCATTAACCCTCTCAAAGTTGTATTTGGAGTAATTTGTGCATGTTTGAGTCATCTTTAATTGCTTATTTTCAAGACACCATATTGCCAATCAACAAATTTTCACTTCCACTGGCACATGCCCAGCTATCCATAGGAGGGGCCCACAGCATGCGGTGCTTTATTGTGATGACGTTTACGGTGACCGCAGCTCCCATTGCGCACTGCAGTTGTAATGTAGAAATTAGTGGGCTTATTTAAGTTTTAAATTAATACTGCCATTTCATTAAAATGTCCAAATTATAACATAATAATCCACGGGTCTCTTAGATACAGTATATATACAAAAGACACAGGCACAATATGTCTGCTTTAAAAAAAATATGAATCAAAATAAAAGCAGTAAAACCAAGTGATTAGCAGTGACAGTATGTGAGACTGTGATTGACTGGTGTGTGTTTTGTGTCCCAGATGTTTTCTCCTCCCGTCGGGGCCAAGAAAGGAGCAGCTGGCCCCAGCAGTGCACACTACTCAGCAGGTATGTGGCCCCCAGACCAGTTAGTCCTGATTTAGTCCTAGTTTAGACCTGGTTTAGTCTTGGTTTGGTCTTGGTTTAGACCAGTTTTAGTCCTGGTTTAGTCCTGCTTTAGACCTAATTCAGTCCTGCTTTAGTCCTAGTTTAGTTGTACTCTAGTTCTGATTTAGACCAGTCTTGGTTCAGTCCTGCTTAATCCTGTAGGTTTATATGTTTTTCACACTTGATTTTCATTGAGGATCCAGGTCCAAACTGGAGACTAGCTCCATCTGTAGTGCATACACTTTCCTGGGTGTGTGTATGTAAGTGAGGTGCAGGTGCAGGGGCCTCTTCAGTCTTCAGTTAAGCATTACACAGGGAGGCCAGGTGCAAAGAGAGCCACAAGAAAACCATCAAAACCACACGTCATTTGTACTACACCTACCTCACATACTCTATTGTGTTACTGAAGTACTGGAAAATGGTATACACACTGCTGGGGAGTAACTAATACATGTACCAAATGCACATATTGCATTTGTGGATACCATGACGTTATTCAGAAGCTAAGCAGGTCTAGGACCGGAGCTGTAGTAGGACTGCAGTGGCTGGAGTGTATATAGTACTGTGTTGTGTCCTTGTGCAAGACATGTCAGACACTTGCATTTTATGAGTTCATGTCAGGTGTGATTTTTCATCATTAACACTAGCAAGGACTGTTTTTTCCCCAAATAAGACAGATGTGATTGAATATTTCATTATCTGTATTCCAAATAACAGCGACCTCTCCGCACAGCTGTGTTTGAACCATAGGCAGAGTCTGTCACTATGTTTACATGCACCAAAACTTGTCAGAGCACTCTTGCCCCAGTCTAAAACCTGTCAGAGCACTCTTATCCCAGTCTAAAACCTGTCAGAGCACTGTTGTCCCAGTCTACAGCAAGTCACAGAACCCAACAGGTGGGAACAGACCTCTGTGAAGCTATAATGAATGAAACACGACTATCATATAATCACACTTTAGGCAGAGACAGATATGTGACATCTCATTTCTGATTGCTTTTTACACGTGTGAAACAGTGTGACACCTGATTTGTACTCTGCCGCACAAATAAACACATTCAAGTTCCGGTAACTTTCATTTTCACTTTAAAGAAGATCCATTGTGCTTGTGTCTGCTATTTAGTTATAGTCCATGACACCCAAGAATCATTATGTTATAATTGGACATTTTAAATTGCAATATTAATCTAAAACAACTTAATAAAAGGAGCAAGTCTGCTGATTGAAAACTTTATTCATCTGTATGAAAATTACTATGCGAAGCTGCTGAATCCTACATGTATCACTGATTAAGAAAATAAAATTGGAGAACAAAGCATGTGAGTGTGCATGTGAGCATAGTAACTGACGTGAGTGAGTGTGCAGGTGAGTGTACTGACTGATGTGAGCATGCATGTAAACGTAGTGACTGATGTGAGCATGCATGTGAGTGTACTGACTGATGTGAGCATGCATGTGAGCGTAGTGACTGATTTGAGTGTGCATATGAGCATAGTGACTGATGTGAGCATGCATGTGAGCGTGCATGTGAGCGTGCATGTAAGCGTAGTGACTGATGTGAGCGTGCATGTAAGCGTAGTGACTGATGTGAGCGTGCATGTAAGCGTAGTGACTGATGTGAGCATGCATATAAGCGTAGTGACTGATGTGAGCGTGCATGTAAGCGTAGTGACTTGATGTGAGCGTGCATGTGAGCGTGCATGTGAGCGTGCATGTAAGCGTAGTGACTGATGTGAGCGTGCATGTAAGCGTAGTGACTGATGTGAGCGTGCATGTAAGCGTAGTGACTGATGTGAGCGTGCATGTAAGCGTAGTGACTTGATGTGAGTGTGCATGTGAGCGTGCATGTGAGCGTAGTGACTGATTTGAGTGTGCATATGAGTGTAGTGACTGATGTGAGCGTGCATGTGAGCGTGCATGTAAGCGTAGTGACTGATGTGAGCATGCATGTGAGCGTGCATGTAAGCGTAGTGACTTGATGTGAGTGTGCATATGAGCATAGTGACTGATGTGAGCGTGCATGTGAGCGTGCATGTGAGTGTGCATGTAAGCGTAGTGACTTGATGTGAGGCTCACATTTGTTCTGCGTTGCTGGTGGGTCCAAAATAGTGGACTATGGGTGAAAGACAAGACAACCTCAGAGCTGTTTGGAGATGGAGCGTCACTTCAGAGAGCAGATTTGAAACATTTCAGGAGTATTAGTATCTGAGCACACAGTAAAAGCAGCTAATCCTGAAGTGGACATGTGAGACATGGCACTAGCAGAGCCAGGGCTGTCACTCGAATGCAGCACGAGGTGTTCAAAGACAAAGCCTCTGCTAAAGGCTCCGCAACAGGATTAGGGATATTCTGGCTCTTTAGTCATAATGGACATGTTATTAGCACTATTAGCTCCAGTAATGCTAATTATGAGTGGTATAACAGCATCCCATGACAGCATCACATGGCAGCATCACATGACAGCTCCCTGGGAAATGTTCATAAAATGGCCCTAATTAAACAACACTTTCTGTCTTCACTGGGCTCAGAGCACTCTGCACCAAGTAGTGTTGTAATGATACAAAAATGTAAAACTCGATTTCGATACTAGGAATAGGGTCGATACTCAGTACCAATTTTGATACCACAAACATATACAATGTGATTTTTCAACATTAAATCATAGTCTTAATCACAGTACCTTTTATCTGTGTAATCCCTCAGGTAGGTTCCATAGTGGTCCATAGGCGTATACTGTGTATGTGCTTATATATATTTGTTCTGATACAGCTCAAGATCATTCTAAATCTATTCAGGAATGATTCATTTCTGTCTTGTGAATGTGATTTTTTTAGTATCAGTACCTGCTCAAATGAGTATTTAGTTTTTATACTAGTTATTAGTATCTGATTTTCAATAACTTTTGACAACCCTACACTATTGTGCCTTGTCAAAGCCTGATCCTGTCAAATTTCAGAAGCTAAGCAAGGCTGGGCCTGGTTAGTTCTTGGATGGGAGATGACTGGAAAATCAGGTGCCACAGTGGGGTGCCAGTCGCAAAAAAAAACTGTTATCCTTAGGTAAGGCACTTCACCCACATTGCCTAGTATGAAAGTGGTGTGTGTGTGAGTGATGGTTGTGGTCGGAGAGGCCGATGGTGCAGATTGGCAGCCTTGCTTCCATCAGTCTGCCCCAGAGCAGCTGTGGCTATAGCTGTGGCTACAATAGTAATTTACCACCACCAAGTGTGAAGTGAATGAATAATGATCTGTAAAGCATCTTTGAGTGTCCAGAAAAGTGCAATATAAAACTGATGCATTATTATTATTATTATTATTTATTTTTTTTTTTATTTTTTTTTTTATTGTGAACCATGTGGCCTTCTGGAGTGAGGAGTCAGACCGCTTGTCCCAGTCTGCAGTAGGTTAAAGAACCCAACAGATGCAAACAGGGGGCTTCATTTCCATGTGAGGTGGGTCTCATGTGGGTCTGCATTTGATGTTGCTGCTGTAGCTAGACGTTACAGCAGCGTACGTTTTCAAATGATAAGCAGACGTTTCCTGTCCAGAAGTAATTTAGCAATTAATGCGTCAGTCTTTAGACCCTCTGCTTCAGTGTACGCCATCACTGGAAGGAATCTCCGAGAATCACCTTAGTTTAGCTTCGCTCTTTTTCCCCTTCTCTTCTTCTTTCAGCGATCTCAAAAACGAACTTTCTTTTGCGGCTAACTCTTGTTTGCCATCGCAACAAACTTTGTGCTAACTGCGAGGAAGCTACAGTTGGAAAAAGCCACTAAGAACCGCTGTGTTGGTTGAGTAAACAGCGTCTTGCGTCTGTGGAATGCGTGAGAGACGTACATAAACCACATAATCCCAGCACACCGGCAAGTCGGTTACGCTAGAAATGTAGGGAGTTTGCTTGACAAACTAACAGCCAATAGATAACGAGGTAGCCTCGTTATCTATTGGCTAATGTTTATCTGGCCCTACCATGTCCACAGTTGATGGATTTTTTTTTTTTTGGTCATCATAATGACAAGGCTGCTGCATCTCTATAATGCTATCATTGACAATTTGAAACAAAAAAAAAAAAAAATCCTCCTTACAACCTTTAAGGAGCAGTGGGTGACCTCCGTGTACAGGGACCCCACTGAGTACCTAGCACCATTTACAGATTTACAAATTTTTTCATAATTGTTATTCATTGATAAACAATACTTTAATTCAGATCTCATCTCATTTACATTGATCATTTAATTTTCATGTGAGGAATGGTGTTACTCCTGGTTCAGTTGTTTTTTAGTCCTAGTTTAGTCCTGCTTTGGTCCTGGTTTTGTCCTTTAGTCCTGCTTTAGTGTTGGTTTAGCCCTGCTTTAGTGCTGGTTTTGTGGTGGCCAGTGCCCTGTACTTCGCTGTGGTCTGCTAGGTGAGCAGCACCAGTAAAACATTGGACATTGGACGGATTGACAAACTGATCCGTAAAGCTGGTCACATGATCGGATCTGAGCTGAAGACATTTGTCACATTGAGGGACAGGAGGACCCTGCTGTCCATCATGGACACCCCTGCTCACCCACAGCACCAGACTATAGAGGAACAGAGGATCTCTGCTCAAACAGTGAGAGATACAGGACTACATTCATACCATACTCCATACAGTTGTACAACAACTCACCCTTATGTGACAGATAATACTCCCTACAACTGTACGACAACTCACCCTTATGTAACAGATAACCCTATGTCCTATCAATTAGTATTTCTCCTGACAACAACTTGTATATAGTTGAGATATATTTGTATAACTATATTTCATTTTGACTTGTACATATACATTTATATAGTTATGCCTTATTTGACACCAGTCTATTTTTACTACTTTTAGAATTTATTTATTACCATTTGTATTTTGTATATATTTTTTTGCTCTTATATATATATTTTGCTCTCTATAATATGTGATGTCTGAGCTACTAAATTCCCTTGTGGATCAATAAAGTCTAGTGCTGATTTAGTCTTGGTTTAGTCTGGGTTTAGTACCGGTTTAGTCCAGGTTCAGTCCTGGTTTAGTCCTGGCTTAGTCCTGGTTTAGTCCTGATTCAGTGTTTAGTCTTTTGCGGGTTGAACTTTGGACACAGTAGACTCTGAGTGGGACCCACGGGGTTGACCTGAGGAGACCAAAACGCTGTGCTGTGATTGGCTGCTGAAGGATGAGTGCTGGACTGTGACTGGCTGCTGAACATCTGGACGTGGGTGTGTGCCTGGATGCACTCCACACATACCTCATGCCCCCATCCTCCCTCTCTCTCCTGCCTCCTCTGTTTTTCCTCTAACTCACTCTCTCGTACCCCCATCTCTCTCTCCTCTCTCTCTCCCCCTCTCTCTGTCTCCTCTCCCCTCTCTCTTCTCTCTCCTCCTCTTCTCCCCTCTCTCACTCTTCCCCTACCCCTTCCGCTCTGCTTTTGTACACATTTGGTACACAGTTGTATTTTGTGGTGGACTTTTGTATGTGGACCTGTTCTTCTCATTCTGATTTAAAGCCACAATACAAAACACATTTTCCAAAGCAAGAATGCATTTTTGAATTCTGTTATTTACACTGGAAATAAAATAATTCTGATTCTGAGACTGTGAAAGATTTGTTTATGAAATATTTGAATGTTCTATTCGAATAATGTAGTGCAGATAATGGCTGTGAGTACCTCATACCATTTACAGATTTACACATTTTTACCTCCGCCAAGGAGGTTATGTTTTCGCCTGAGTCTGTCTGTTTGTTTGTTTGTTTGTTTGTTTGTTTGTTTGTTTGTTAGCAAGGTAACTCAAAAAGTTATGGACGGATCCTGATGAAATTTTCAGGAAATGTTCCTAATGGTAAATCCAACAGATGATTAAATTTTGGTGATGATCCAGAAGAAATCCTGGATTCTGGATCACTTTGAAAACTGAGCTGCTTGGCGGAGGTCTGCGCTCTCTGAGTGCTTTTCTAGTTATAATTGTTATTTATGGGTAAACAATACTTGACAAAATTCAGAAACAAACAAATACAGTAGATGCAAATGTAAGCATAAAGTATAAGGTAAGTAAGGGTTTTGATTAAAAAAACAAACAAACTACACTTTAATTAGCCTTCATAAAGCATAAAAAAGGCTTGAAATCCATAAGAGTGCAGACTACTCATTTCACTAAAACACAGCTAACATCATTATATTTTAATTTGACAAAAAATAAAATTTTGAATTTTAGTGAATTTTATCATTTGACTACCTGGCTGAAAACGGGCAGCAGACATGTGACATACATAGAGATAATTCCATAATGCTTACGTGTTTAAACTCGACAATGATTAAACTGAAAAATATATGGCAACGCATTTATTTTGTAAAATCAAGGTTTAAACTGTCCGAAAAAGTCCTTCCTTGTGCGTAAACTGTCTCTGCATTTTGGATGGATTTTTCCATGCTGATGACATAGGCAGAAGGATTCTGTTTTACAACTCAGTGCTGCTTCCTGTATTTTTGTACTTTTCTTCTCAACTTCTGTTCCACTGACTGCCACTTAATTCATGTAAAACTATGATGAATATTTAGCATAGAACTGTCACAATTAGAAATGAAAACATGTCATATGAACTTTCATTCATAATGAACAGAAAACAGTTAAAATATCATTCCCTCATCAAAAACGTCATCCATGCATTTTGAGTAATTCAGAAATCTCTTCCGGGCCCTATTCAAACACCCATGCTCCCACACGGTAATTCTCCATAAATTTACAAAAACATGACACAAAACTGTACACAGCAACTTGACAAACCTGATGTGATATGCAGTTTCATTTAGGGAGGTGCACGCTGATTGTGTTGTGATAGTGCTCTGAAAGGGGAGTGACTTAGAGCAAAGGGAGGGGGGACTCAGAGTGTGAAAAATGAAAGTGACTCTTATAAAACATGTTAATACATTGTTTTTGACAAATATAGCAATATTATGTAGCCTTATAACCTCATCCACAACATTCACAGGTACATTATTCTGATGGACTGCAAAATTATAATCTGAGTATCGCTATCGGGATAATCCAAAAAATACAGAGATTTTTGCTCCTCTTGTCCCTGGTGTAAAGTAGCCCTCTGCAGTCTGCCCTGTGTGTGGCCTGTGAGCTGTGCCTGACTGAAGAGTGCAAGCCAGGAAAACTGCATCACTGGCCTGGTCCAATTTAAACACAGCCTTCAAAATGCATGTAAACCCCAGAACTGTATGGCATCTCCCTCATCTCAATAATACATCTGGAGAAGTGTTTGTGGCTTGCCGGCTGCATGTTACAGTCACAATACTAACATTTCAAAATTGATTTTGATAACAAGGAATAAACTCAAATCTTTCTATGTGTGTGTATGCGTGTGGCTGTGGTGTGTGTGTGACTGCAGAACTCTGTGACTGTGTGTGTGAGACTGTGTATGTCTGTGACACTGTGTGTGTGTGTGTGTGTGTGTGCGTGTGTGCGTGTGTGTGCGTGTGTGTGCGTGTGTGTGTGTGTGTGTGTGTGACTGTTTGTGTGTGGGTGCATGTGTGTGTGACTGTTTGCGTGTGGCTGTGTGCATGTATGACTGTGTGTGGCTGTGTGTGTGATTGTGTGTGAGGCTAAGTGTGTGTGTATGACTATGTGAGTGGCTCCGTGTGTGTGTGTGTGTGTGTGTGTGTGTGCGTGTGTATGACTGTGTGAGTGGCTCCGTGTGTGTGTGTGGATGACTGTGTGAGTGGCTGTGTGTGTGTGGCTATGTGTGTGTGTGTGTGTGTATGACTGCGTGTGTGTATGACTGTGTGAGAGGCGGCGTGTGTGTGTGTATGATTGCATGTGTGTATGACTGGTGAGTGGCTGCGTGTGTGTGTGTGTGTGTGTGTGTATGACTGTGTGAGTGACTGTGTGTGAGGCTATGTGTGTGTGTATGACTGCGTGTGTGGCTGCATGTGTGTGTGTATGACTGTGTGAGTGACTGTGTGTATGGCTGCATGTGTGTATGACTGTGTGAGAGGCTGCATGTGTGTGTGTATGACTGTGAGTGACTGTGTGTGTGGCTATGTGTGTGTGTGTATGACTGCGTGTGTGGCTGCATGTGTGTATGACTGTGTGAGAGGCTGCATGTGTGTGTATATGACTGTGTGAGTGACTGTGTGTGGCTACTTGTGTGTGTATGACTGTGTGAGTGTGTATGACTGTATGTGTGCATGTATGTGTGCAGCTGTGTGTGTGTATGACTGTGTGTGGTCATGTGTGTATGACTGTATGTATGACTGTGCGTATGACTGTTAGTGACTGTGTGTATGAGTGTGTGTGTGTGTGGCTGCAGGCCTGAACGCGCCGCCCCTTTAAGAGCACATTATTCCCACTGAAGCTGTGTCTGTGTGTGCTGCGCGCTCGTTTTCCGTCCGGCTGCTTGTCGGCTGGGCGCGCTCCACAGCTCGCAGCCATTTCAAGGACCAATTATCCAATAAATGTGGCTTTATGAAGTTGTTTCCCTGCTGCTGTGCTCCTGGAATGCCGGGCAGGGCCACATTTATCACAAACCAAAGCTTTCCATGAAAAATAAGCACCATTTGGCAAGACGAGCCACCTAAAACAAACATGGCTGAAGGTTCCTGCAGGCGACTTCTGGCACAGAAGCTGGAGGTGTGGACACCACTCGGGGCCGTCACACTTGTCTTTACAAAACACAATGCACTAAATACTTAAGAGCAGACAGTAATAACATAACCCACATCTGAGCTCAAATCTACCAGCCACTCACAACTGTTTAGAGTCTCACACAAGCCCCCAGGTGTAAAGAGGAAGAGAGGTAGCCACAAACTGTGCTCAAGAAAAACTACTGTTACTAAGAGCACTGTTAGTTTAACATAAGAGTACTTTTACTTTAAAGCCACAGTATGCAACTTTTTTGCCCAAAGAGTAGACTAAGATAAAAGCATGTTCTTTCATTATGGATTTGTTTATCCCCCTGAAAAGCATAAAAACATGCATCCTAACTGTGACCGTGGTTGCATCTCCACAAACCTGACTTTTATTTGGTCTGGAGTAGGGCCTCCTCTTGTTTGATTCCATGGAAATGTTGTTCTTTTGGCAAATATTTGCCTGGCTTCAGAATACACTTCAATACTATACGAAGATGTGCGTCTGGTCACCCACTGAATCTCCCTTAGTTCATGGGTGTGATTGACAGGTGGATTAGCCAGGGGCACAGACTGTGTGCTGTGTCAAAACAAATATGGCTGCTTATGAGGGAAAAAAAAAAGATAAAAAATATCAGGGACTGAAAAACTTTGTGGATTTCTGCTGAATAAATGAGCAAAGCACTAAACTGTTAATCTGACGGGTGAGAAATGTTATTTTGTCAGTCACATGCACAATCACATTTGGCTGGGCTTGAGACGTGAAGGAGGGCGTGGGGAACAGACTGATATAAATCTGTATAAAAAATACAGAGAGACAGGAGCGGATTGTGACTCTGAAATCTGCCGGGAGTGTTAACAATGCAGCGACCCATCACCTATTTGGTGATCCAATGTTAAAAATAAATAAATACAAATACGTAGGCAAGCCTGCACAAATATCACACTAATGTGTAAAAAAATCATATAACTTCCTGCATTCTGCTTCATTTTAGTTACTATTTTTACCAATAATGGGCTTATTACGCTACAGTAAATTGGTGAGATCTCATTTTGGCCTTTACTTAAAACTATACATCAAACAACTGGCCTGTACTATTCTTTTACATGTTGTGTTCAAACATTTGAACTCTGCTCCCTGGACCTCACACCCCTCCCTCATCTCTCCTGCCTGGCATCAAAAGCAAGCCCAACAGCAGCCCACATAGTGCGCTAGCCCCGTGAGGCAAATCATCTTCCACAGTGTGGCATAAAACATACCTATCTCCATGGAAAATGTTCTGTGAACATGAAGTATGAATCAAGTATGATTTTCTATTTCTATAGAATTATGCAGTTGACTTTCCACTCTGGAAAAGATACCGTCACTTTAAAGTGACACTAAGAGCACAGTTTCTTTGTAATACTGAAGAGCTGTAATAGTAGCCTATTGAAGAGCTGGAGAAACTGTGTGTGGAAAGGGTAGTCTGGGCATCCCTGCTTAAAAGAAAATGGATGGAATATTATTCAAGTAGATGCACAAAAGTAGTGGTCCAAAAATTACAAGTAAGTAAATGCAAGTAAGGGAAAAATCACTCTCGCAAATTATATTAAAAAAAAAAATAAAAAATTAATGAATATTTTGTCAACATCGGTCCTCAGTTTGCGTCAAAGTTTGTCACCACATTGATGCCTGAAATGATATTACCGATAATGTACACTCTTTATTTCTCATTGCAACAACTGAAAATGAAATAATCAAAATTGGTAATGAATATTGAAACAAAAAAATCTACTGATTGGAACGACTTTGTCATAACTATAATTAAAAATCTAAAAACCAAATAGCAACTCCCTTAACTCATATCTGCAACCAATCTTTTACAACTGGAAAATTCACAAAAATTGCCAAGGTCACTCCAGTCTATAAAAGTGGTGATAGTCATCAGTCATCACAAATTATAGACCAATTTCCATACTTCCTCAAGTATTTAAAATCCTAGAAAAAAATCTCCATTGCCCAATTAGATATCTTTATTGATAAACACAAGCTACTTAATGACTGCCAATATGGCTTTAGAAGAAACAGATCAACCTCACTAGCTTATTGATCTCATAGAGGAAATCAGTGATACGCGTAGTATTTGGCTGTGTAGCATAGTCATTTTGGTACAAATGAAAAAAAAATCTGCTGCTCACTAGCGTGATAAATAATCATTAAGATACAAGTCTCTCAAGTAAGTGTTGGTGGCGATATGTGGACGTACCATGCAAGGACCCAGCGTTAATAAACTTAATATTTCCTTTTTAACATGGTATCCGTGTTTCTTTTGAGTGTGTTTCACTTTATTAAATCACATCAAAGTGGGCATGTCAGCGTGTTTCAGCGTGAATGTACCAATAAGTGCACGCTGCTCCAGACTGACATGGCCCGTTTGCATTGATTCCAATGAAGACATGAAATACTCCCCGTGGGTCACAGACATTGTCACAGATAGACAAACCTCCATTTATACATCGGCCCCAACAAATCCGTGACACTTACTCTGTGTCGTGATGATGTTTACGGCAACATCAGCTCCCACTGGGCACTGCATCTTTCAAAAGAGGTAGTCTGTGGGCTATTTCTTTAATAAAATTTTTAGATGACTATTGGAATTTAAAATGTATAAATAATAACATAAGCCAAGGGTGTGTACATGTAAGGGCGAGGGTGTTGTACATTATATAGCAGGCTCAAGCACAATATGTGATCTTTAAGAATCCTTATAATAAGTAAGGTATAAGTAAGTATATAAGTATTACTGCTGTCAATCAATTAAAATATTTAATTGCGATTAATCTCATGAATGTCATAGTTACCTTGCGATTAATTGCAAATTTTTGTCCCTTGAATCATCATTTTAATTCTCTTATCAACATAGAAATGTGGATAGTTGCCGCTTTGTGTGAATGTTTTTTTTTTTTTGTTTGTTTGTTTTTTTGCAAACCATAACAATTGTCAGTGAGACAACCTTGTGTTTGATTTTCCACTCTCATGTTTCACTTTCATTAAGTGCTCTGCAACAGTGTCAGCGAAGTGTCTCTTTTCTGTCTTCGTAACAGTCAAAGCAACTGAAGTTCCCACTGTGGATGAAATAATGTGCTGTGACCCTGAGGTAGTTCTCAGTAGTGAGGGATGTCCAGTAATCTCCAATTTGCGTGACTGTGTTTGTCTGCCCCAATGCCTGCTGTACTAGGGGCGCACTCGCACTGGGACTTTTGGGCCATGCCATACTTGAGCGCAGTTGCCTAGGGTTCTGGCATTCGCACCTGCCAAGCTGCGGCCTATGGCGTGGGGTGTCTATTGAGTGGTGGGACTGATGTGGGTCCTGCTGCTGTGCACGCTCCTCCGTGGGTTTGTGGATGTGGTGGCAGCGCGGGGGAATGGGGGTGACCAGGGGAGAGAAGCTTCTGTTGCTGTCCACAGTCCTTGTTAGGGGTGGGTGTGGATTCACCGTATGTTTTGGAGCGGACTTTGTTTCGTGTTTTCCTCGTATGAATGGCATTGGCGCACACGCAAGGCTTTGGCCCACCTCCTCCAGCCGGGACTTCTTAGTTTCCTCCAAATTCCTTCCTGTAGGTTTTCTAATGTTACTAGTAGTGGCCACAGCTTATGAAAAAGTAGTACTAGTAGTGGCCACAGCTTATGAAAAAAAAATAGTTCACTAGGTCACAAAGAGCATTAATCTTGCAATAAAAAAAAAAAAATATTGCCGTTAAAATTGTTTTGCATTAACACGTTAATAGGGCAATATTCTTGACAGCACTAATAAGTATATACTCATCATATAAACATCTATAAACATTTGAAGGTCATAATGACGATTCTGACAGCAGCAGTTACAGAGAGAGGAGCCATGTTTTTTTTAATAGAAGTCTGAAACTAGACCTTGAGGGAACATTTCCTATTTGCAACATGGCAGCTAGCAGCACTAGGGCACACTGTGCCTGCCTAAGTGACAGGCAGTGTGCAAGGCCCACTCCGCCCCTGGTGGTTTCACCCTAGTTCTGGGTGGGGCTTGTTTAAATACTGGTGTAGGCCTGATTTATTCCTGGTGTATGTCTTGGTTGGCTGTTGGCTTGTTTTGATTTGGTTTAGCTGCACTAAAGCCAAACTGCAGATATGTGGATGGAACCCACAAACCCATGGTCAGAAATAGAGCTGTTTCACTACTCCACATGTGTTTGAGAGAAACATCAAATCATCTCTGCCTCTTACACCGTCTCAGGGGTTTGTTTACAGTGTTCTCATTTTATGGTTTATTCTATTAATTATAGTGGTTAACCTTTTTGTTTTGAAAAAACATCCTGATTGGATCGTGTAGTCATGTGATAGTGGTAGGGCCCTACAGACCAAAGAAGAGTCAGGTTTATTTTGATGCAAGTTGTCTTTTTTAATGCTTTTAAGTGCAGTAAAGACTTACAAATGCTAACGTTACACAGTGAGGTTTTAATTTTGGTTGATAGCAATACTGATTCTGGTCTGTTTCCTATGGGTGAAGTATTACAAAAAATATTTCTTTTTTATGATTTTATTATTATTTTTGTTAGTATATTGGTTACTGTTAACATTGTATGAATGAAATACTCACATACATACATAGGAGAATCAGTCTAAAATCCTACTGGTTTATTCTTTAACATTTACATGACCCTATCCATCCCCAAATGACACTGATACTACTCCCATAGTAGCACAGTACCTTAGCTAGTATGGTGTGTTGGCCTGTGCAGGTACAGCCAAAAACTGCACTATTCAGTCTGTTCCTTAAATAGAACTAGAGTGTCAGACATTTGACACAGATAAAACCAGACTAAGGCTAGACTAATGCCAGACTATAACCAGACTAAAACCAAACTAAAATCAGAATAAATATCAGAATAAAGACCGAATAAGTCCAGACTAAAATTGAAAATCAGACTAAGTCCAGGATAAAACCAGACCCCATCCGAAATAGGGCAAAATACCTCCTTCCTTGTCCTTCCTTCTCCTTTTCTTTGACCTCTGAGAGCTACGTTATGAGGTTGATGATAAGGACCAAGGGGGAGGAAGGAGCACTGTGGAGAAGGAGCTGTCACTGCTGTTGGTGGATCTGGATCTACCCAGCAGCAGGAACAACAGCTGTTTAGTCAAAACTACAACTCCCAGAAAATGGACAACAACAAGCATCCTCCACTACTGCACTGTGTCTTATGAGAATTATTTATACCGCTGGTTAGGAACCTTCTGAGTTTCCCATGCTACAGAAGATATGAAAGAAAGCATCATGTTTCCTTTCCTTACTCCTTCCTCACTTCACTGATAAGTTCAGATGGTCATGGTGGACGATGACGCATATAGGGGTCAATGAGAAGGAAAGGAAACCATTTAAACTGTTTCGGGTTCCCTAAGGCCAGACTAAAACCAGACTAGCCCTTAGACATTATCTTCATCAGGAGCAAGATATACTATATATACTATATTTGGAGCTACAATAATAATGCATGTGTAATGTACAGTACAGGCTTGTGGAAGCCTCTCATTATTCTTTCACGCCACACTCTGCAGTGGTAAGATACTGTAGCCACAGCTGCCCCACCCTCAGTTTCTGCTATTTTTAAATTTACTTTTCTTTCCCCTTCAGTCCAGTTACATGACCCCACAGCATGTTACAGCATTATCCTGAAAAAAGAGGTATAGCACTTGATAGTACATAAAACCAGGTGCAAATAATGCCCCCAAATCCCCTTAGAAGAACTACTACAAAGAGATGCACACACTCAGGCACCATATCCTAGGATACTTGAGCCTGTGCTGCTATCAGTTGTTTATCTAAATATAAAATCAATGATTAGTGTAGAGGAAGTGTAAACGTAAGAAATCACAGGACATAAATAACCCTGAACGGAGCATTTGCCTTTTTCACTCAACCTTTCCCTAGGAGGCCGTGTGTGTACTGTGTGTGTGTGTGTGTGTGCATCATGCCGCTAGTGTTAGCTCGTTAGCACTTTCGCACTTCGGAGATCCAGGAAACAAGGTGCTATCCAGGTGGCAGTATCCCACAATGCACTTGGCTACAGGCGGCGCTAACCATGACTGTGGGTAACAGCATCATCAGGGAAGAGAGCAACGTGTGAGACCATATTGTTCTTGGATGGGGGTGCAGGGAACTAAACTCTTTAAAACAAGTGTATGCTAATGAAAGGCACATTTTACTCAAAGGGAAACACTACAGGTAAAATCCTTTTCCATTTTGAGGTTTTGGGTCAGTTTGCTCTTTAATGGTCCTATACACAATATCCCTACAGCTCCCTAAGTAGAAACGCTTCCTCCCGCCTCCTCTCGCCTCCACCTTACGCTAGAAATTATGTTTGTTTACAGCCGGTGCACGTTCAGAATTGCTGTTGCTGCTGTAACTATAATGTACGTAGACCCTTCGTCTGATTCAGTGCTCGCCATCGCTGGAAGGAATCTCCGAGAATCACTTTAGAGAAGGGGAAAATGAGCGAAGCCTTTGGCTTCTCTTCTTCATTTAGTGACCTCAAAAACAGACTTTCTTTTGCAGCTAACTGGTAGTGGATTCTTGTCTGCCATTGCAACAAACTTTGTGCTAACTGTGAGGAAGCTACAGTTGGAAAAAGCCGCTTTTTTTGGTCATCATGACAAGGCTGCTGCATCTCTATAATGCTGTCACTGACAATTTGAAACAAGAAAAAATCCTCCATACAACCTTTAAGATAAGATAAGATATAAGATAAGATAAGATATGCCTTTATTAGTCCCACAGTGGGGAAATTCCAGTGTTGCAACGCACAGTTCAAGAACAGCAGGAAAATGGAACATGCAATAAAACAAGATAATAGATAATGGCTAAAAAAATAATAATTTAGAAATAGACTTAAAGATAGACTCTAATTTTGTTCCGGTGGAGCAAAAATATAAAATACAAAATATAAAATACCAAAAAACACTATTATGTACAATAAAAGTAACAGTGCAGCATATGAACAGAGTAAATCTCAGTAAAGTGACTTCAGTATATTATGTTATTTACAGTAATGACTATGTTTATGTACAGACAGGATAAATATCAGTAAAGTGACATGAGTGAATTGTACCAGAGGTCTTCAGTATTGCACATAGATAGAGTTGAATGACACATGTTCAGTGTTAACAGTGTTCATTGTACAGTCTGACAGCAGCAGGAAGGAAAGACCTGCGAAACCTCTCCTTCCCACAGCGAGGGTGAATCAGTCTGTCACTGAAGCTGCTCTCCAGAGCAGACAGGGCGTCCTGCAGGGGGTGACACTCATGGTCCAGCATAGAGATGACCTTAGCCAGGATCCTCTTGTCCCCCACCTGCTGCACTGAGTCCAGAGGACAGCCCAGGACGGAGCTGGACTTCTTGATGACCTTGTCCAGCTTCTTCCTCTCCCTCTCTGTGATGCTGCTGCTCCAGCAGACCACACCGTACAGGATGGCTGATGCCACCACAGAGTCATAGAAGGTCTTCAGGAGTGGTCCCCTCACTCCAAAAGACCTGAGTCTCCTCAGGAGATAGAGCCGACTCTGGCCCTTCCTGTACAGTGCATCTGTGTTGTGAGTCCAGTCCAGTTTGTTGTTCAGATGAACACCCAGGTACTTGTAAGAGTCCACTCTCTCAATGTCCCTTCCCTGGATGTTCACTGAGGTGACAGTAGAGTGGCGTCTGCGGAAGTCCACCACCATCTCCTTGGTCTTCCCTGCATTGATGATGAGGTGGTTCTGCTGACACCAGTCCACAAAGTCCTGCGCTAGTCCTCTGTACTCCACATCGTCATCATCCTTAATGAAGCCAATGATGGCAGAGTCATCAGAGAACTTCTGCAGGACGCAGCTGTCCGTGTTGTGTCTGAAGTCTGCAGTGTAAAGGGTGAAAAGAAAGGGCGCGAGGACCGTGCCCTGGGGCGCCCCCACACTGCAGGTCAGTAGGTCAGACACGCAGTTCTTGGCTCTCACAAACTGGGGCCGGTTTGTGAGGTAGTCCAGGATTCAGTCTGCCAGGTCACAGTCCACACCGGCAGTCTCCAGTTTGTCCCTCAGGAGCAGTAGCTGGATGGTGTTGAAAGCACTGGAGAAGTCAAAGAAGAGAATCCTCACAGTGCTGCCGGGGTTCTCCAGGTGAGACAGTGAGCGGTGCAGCAGGTAGATGATGGCGTCCTCCACGCCGATGCCAGGCCGGTACGCAAACTGCAGCGGGTCCATCACTGAGCTCACGGTGGAGCGGAGGTGGTCAAGGACCAGCCTCTCCAGTGTCTTCATCAGGTGCGATGTTAGAGCCACCGGCCTGAAGCTGCTGGGGTCTTTAGCGTGCGGTGTCTTAGGCACTGGTACCACGCAGGAGGTCTTCCAGAGTTGTGGTACCACCCTCAGCTTAAGGCTCATGTTGAAGACATGCTCCATAACTCCGCACAGTTCGTCTGCACAGGACTTAAGGAGCCTGGAGCTGATGCCGTCTGGTCCTTCTGCCTTCCTGGGTCTGATCTTCTTGAGCTCCAGTCTCACCTGGGCTGTAGAAAATGACAGTGGCAGGCTGGGGGGATGGGTGAGTCCATGTGTAGTGGTGGGCTGAAGAGCAGAGGCAGAGGTGTGAAGAGGTGCAGGAGTTTAAAGGAAGATATCAAATGTAAAGCCATTTCAGAAAGGAGCACACAAGACCCCACCAGAGGGATCTGGTCATACCCCACAGACAGACCAGTTTTGGTCAGAATCTATTATCTGTCCAAGGTGTGGAATAGTCTTCCATTAACACTGAGGAAATGTCCTACATACAGTTCTTTTAAACTAAACATCCATTAATTTATTGTGGCTTTTAGTGTGATTTTAATAGATTTTCTATTGAAATATGTTTGTACATGTGCAAATATGGGGGTTATAAAATGTAAATGTCTTGAATGTGGCTGAACTGACTGTGGAATAATGAGAAGTGTGCAATGAGTAGTGTGTGCAATATTTTCATGTTTGTCCCTTTGTGAGCCCATGCCTTTCCATAATCTATAGGGGGTATAGATTATGTATTATTTACATTTTATAACTCCCATATTTGCACATACATGCAAACATGTTTTAAATTAATGCATGTTTAGTACGTAGGACATTCCCTCTGTGTTAATGGAAGATGTGAACTGCCACCTTATAGTGGTGGAGGAGTTTGCATACCTGAAAGATCCAAACAGGTCCTAGGTGACGGGGCCCCACATGGAGCCAGATCTAGGGTTGGGGCTTGAAAACAAGTGCCTGGTTGCCGGGCCTTTGCCCACGGGCCCTGGCAGGGCTCAGCCACATGGGTCCGTCCTCCTGTGGGCTCACTACCCGCAGAGGGTTTCATAGAGGTTGGGTGCAAAGAGGACTAGGTGGCAGTTGAAGTTGGAGGTCTCAACAATCTAGTCCATGGACACAGACCCTGGCTGTAGGGACGTGGAACCTCACGGGGGGGAAGGAGCCTGAGCTTGTGCAGGAGCTTGAGAGGTACCGTCTAGATCTAGTTGGGCTCACCTCCACTCACAGCTTGGGCTCTGGTACCCAACTCCTCGAGAGGAGGCATTGCCCATGGGGTGCGGCGGCGGGCTGCTGTGGGCTTGCTTAGAGCCCTACAGCTCAGCTGCCATATGTTGGAGTTCACCCCAGTGAATGAGAGCCCTGCGACTTCGGGTCAGGGTCAGGTCTCTCCTTTTTCATTCATGTTCAATATAGAAGATTATAGATTTCAACAAACATATTTGAAAAATACTCATTATAATAGACAAATAATTTCCATATCTCTTTCAAAACTATCACAGAATGGAACAAATGACCAACACATTTAACTATTTAACTGTGCAAAGACTTCAAAAAGTTTAGTTCTGAATTAAGAACATGAGGCCTCATTCATTAAGCGTTCTAACGAACAAATTCGTACTTAAGGCCTTCTTACGACATTTTTGGCATTCACAAAACTTTTTCTTAACTGAAAATGTTCTTCTGGAAGAACAAATCCTACAAACAGTCAGGAGCACTTTAGTAAGAACTAAAATTCTGCTGTTTTAGAATATTATTTATTACTCTGATACGGCAACAAAAAAATCTAATTCCTTATTATTATTTCCTAAAAACATATTACTATGTGATCTAATAACATTTATGAGGTTTTTATAGAGCATGTAGTCTATTGGGTCTAACAGACTTATACAGTCTGCAGTGAGCCTCAGTCTGTCCCAGCCCTAGTGCTCTCCATATGAGCCTCTGTTACAGCCCTGCGCCTGGTCACCACACTGGACTCAACACCCCCCATCATCCCCCATGAGCAGGTATGTATCCCTACCCCAACCACCCTCCCTTGCCATTTATTGTGCGTCCACAACTCTCGGAAAGCATGATAAATAATTTGCATGCTCTCCCCGTGTCTGGGTGGGTTTCCTCCGGGCACTCCGGTTTCCCCCATCAAACCTTAAAAACATGCACCAGGTGGAAATTAGCTCTAGTGCTACAACCTGGCACAATGCATCTCTCCTGTTAAGGTTAATATAGATTGTGCACTGTCCCTGTCTCATAAATAAACAAAATAAATAAAATACGTTAAAAGTGCTCGCTTATTTCATTAAGTTTATGACTTAAATATTTCCTCACTGAGTGTGTTCAGTTTGGACATTTGAGTCTGTTAGACCCAATAGGCTACATGCTCTATAAAAATCCTCATAAATGTTATTGGATCAGATATTAATATGTTTATAGGGAAAAATTTAAGAAAATATATAACTTACAATCATGGAGGAATTAGACTTCTTTGTTGCATTATCTGAGAAATAATATTCTAAAACAGTAGAATATTTGTTCTTACAAGTGCTCCTGATTTGTTCGTAGGATTTGTTCTTCCAGAAGAACATTTTCAGTTAAGAAAAAGCTTTGTAAATGCCAAAAATGTGCGTAAGGCCTTAAGTACAAATTTGTTCGTAAGAATGTTTCATGAATGAGGCCCATTGTACTTTTTATAACATTTTTTGTGTATAGATTGCATTGTTTATGGTATTTTTGTATTCTATGTTTTGTCCGTCTCACGGACTGCAGATGGATAGATTTTGGGGCATAATGGTGAATTTGGTTGTATTGGATAAAAAATGATAAAGGGTCACTCAAATACGGCCCCAGACCCAACCAACAATGTATATATGTGTATTCTTTAAAGTTACACATGAAAATAAGTATCACTCTCGGTGAGAATCCCACCTAATGAATCATTACACTGATCAGAATTCCCTTTTTTAAATACAACACAAAAAACACCAAAAGCACAGAAAACCTTTCAAACAAATGTGGTATTAAAATTGTGGTACTTTGAGAACATATCAATATTAAGTGTTAATGGCCCGTTACCCAGTTGACAAACTAGTTATTTAAACACGTTTAAAACATGAATAAGAAAAAAAATGACAAAAGTTTAAGCTGGCCAAAAAAAACAAAAAAAAAAGTCCCTTCTGGGGTCAATTTTGAAAATATGTTATATATTACTTTAGCAAAAAGTAATGGACCTATTTATGCACCCCTAATTATAGAATCACTCATATGTCTTAAATTTGTAAGATATGGTGACTGTACAGTAAGATGAATTTAAACAAAAAACAACATCAGTGTAATGGTGAGGCAGTAGGCCAGTTCTACTTTGGTTTTTTATTCAAGCATTCTCGTGTATTGTGAACTGTATAATGTATTCTCATTTCAGGTGGTCTAGTCCATCTGCACTAATGCTAGTTCAGATGACGAGAGCAGATGACATGATGAGGAGAACAAGTACATTCTTGGGTATAGAGTTGAGAAGATTTCACATATTTAGACAAACAAAGGGGCTATTCCATCAAAGTGGCTTAACAAGTTCAGGCTTATCTTGAAATTCTGAGCTGAAACTAGCTTCATCTCCAGCTTGCATGACAGATACTGTCATGCAAGCTGATACTGTCTATGAGTCTAACCAAACTTGTTGATGGAGTCCAGAGTGCGCCCATGGTCACTTCCTGTTTGGAACATGATGCTAGTGACATGGTTGTGTTCAGGTGCCTCAGTGGGGGGCCAGAGGCAAAAAAACGGTTTTGTTTTGTTAGGCAAGGCACATTTTCTAATATAAATGTGGTGTGTGTGTGTGTGTGTGTGTGTGTGTGTGTGTGTGTGTGTGTGTGTGTGTGTGTGTGTGTGTGTGTGTGTGTGTGTGTGTGTGTGTGTGGTGTTGGATTGGCACCCTGGCTTCTGTCAGTCTACATTAGTTACTTACCACTACAGAGTGTAGAGTGAATGAATACTGCACTGTACTATGTAAATCAAAAGGATTGTAATGAGCAGTTTGGGAGATTATTCTCTGCGTTACTGGACTGAAAAAGCTCTGTCGCTTTGGGTCCTCTGACTTTTGATATCCCTTGTATTTGTACATATTAGCATGTAAGCAGTGCTTTGGTGTAACTGTTGCATTCACATGTGGTTTGTGGTGGTTGTTTGTGAGCTTTGACGCCACTCTTTGTGGCTGTGTGGTGCAGATCTGAGCCCTGGCTTCACTTCACACGAGCTTAGTGCAAACAGGAAAAACAATCACTTCTTATTCCACCAATATGAACGCAGCTCGTCTGTAATATCAAAGTGCAGAGCGCACTGGCCTCATGTGCTGTGCCTTCTATGGAGGAATCACTGGTGGAGAATCAAAGCCTGGTGCTCAGCTGCTTCACTTTCACGTAGATGTTTGGAAAATTGAACCAGATTTACTCTTGCATTTGCTCTTGTGCCTCTGAATCTTAGCTTTGACTCTGTGATTGTGCAATTTTTTTTTTTACATATTTAGCTGTTAATCATAGGTGGCAGAGTAAAGAAAAAATGTACTCATGTAAGAGTAACATTTGGCCTCATTCATGAACCATTCTTACGAAAAATTTGTACTTAAGGCCTTCTTAGAAACATTTTTGGCATTCACAAAACTTTTTCTTAACTGAAAATGTTCTTCTGGAAGAACAAATCCTACGAACAGTCAGGAACACTTGTAAGTAAAAAATTCTACTGTTTTAGAATATTATTACTCTGGTAATGCAACTAAAAATTCTAATCCCTCCATGATTGTAATTTTTTATATATTTTCTTAAATTATTTCCTATAAACATATTACTATTTGATCCAATAACATTTATGAGGTGTTTTATAGAGCATGTAGTCTATTGGGTCTAACAGACTTTAAACAGGCTGCAGTAAGCCTCAGCCTGTCCCAGCCCCCTACATATGGGCCACTGTCACAGCCCTGCGCCTGGTCACCACACTGGACTTAACACCCCCATCACCCCCTTGACCCACCATGACCAGAGCACACTCTTACGTGATTGCGGAAAGCGCAATAAATACGATAAAAGTGCCCGCTTATTTCAAGTTCAAGTTTTTACAACAATAGTCTGTAGACACACTCTTTCTGACTACCTCGTTCACTCTCCCCCTCGCGATTTCACACGTCATAATGTCAAACCCATATTGGCCATATTTGGATGTTCAGAGGCCATTTCTAACCAAATACATATTAATTTTCTATGTAAATGAAATGTAAATCAGCGTCGAGGTGTTTGTATCTAGATGTTGATGAATTAGGCGCAACAGTCACTTAAGAAGGAATCTGGCTGCTTAAGAAAGCTTTGTGAATGTGGTTCTGGTTCTCTCAGCATCTTCTTAAAGTGGAAGTTACTAACATTTTTTTAAAGAAAACATTCATGAATGAAGCCCATTGCTTCAAAATATTACTCAAGTACAAAGTAGTGGGTCCAATTAATTACTCAAATAGGAGTAAAAAAAAAGTATTTGGGAAAACTAACTCAGTTAACTCAAATCTGTTATTTAAGGACGGACATACAAATGAGACAAACTAAATAATCTGGAGAGCAGTGAAGAAACACAAATGTTCAAATCATTTCATATTGTCAACATAAAGCTTTCGTCACATGTGGACTTGGGAAGATTAACCATAACTTTTACTCAAATAGTACTGTTACTTGAATAAAATATTGCTGTAGAAGTAGAAGTAAAGCTTAAAAAAGTAGTAAATGTTACTGAGTACTACCCACTTCAGCTGTGAAAGGTCCAAAACTGTCTCCTGTGAGCTTTTAGCCATGTTGGAATGTGTTACCTCCTCAAAAACATACCTGGAGTTGTGTTTTGTTTTATTCAAATGTGTTTTGCAAAATTGCAGGGTTTGTGTGTTAAGATAAGATAAGATAAGATAAGATAAGATATGCCTTTATTAGTCCCACATTGAGGAAATTCCAGGGTTGCAACGCACAGTTCAAGAACAGCAGGAAAATGGTAACATGCAATAAAACAAGATAATAGATAATGGCTAATAAAAATAAATGTGTGTGAATATGTGTTTGTGGATCAAAAATAATGCAATATATATCCTTTTAATTAACTGATGTACTGGCACATAGCATGATCATACAGTAACTGGCAAATACTGAATGACCCAGGTCCTACAGGGGGCAATAGTGAGTCAGGATGTTGTCCTTGGGTTATGGGTAGGCTCTCTCAGACAAGTCATGCATCTTATTTTTATGATAAACTAATTAGATAGTTTTTATTTAGACTCATAATTTTTCATGTTTCAGACCCTGTTGTGTGTTCTCCCACTGCCGTGGTAACAGGATGTCAGTCTGCGTGTAGCACTCTCATCCCTAACTGTCAGCCTGCTGCAGCCTGATATCCATGGCAACAGGATGCATGCCTTTCTTTATTGCTCTGTGTAGTCATATTCACAATAAGACACATAGATGAAAGGTAGCATGTGATTAATATTAGGGTAAATCAGCACGTACAAGCTTTTCTTTGTGTCTCTATTATAAAGTTGTTTTCTTCCCTGGTGTAAAAGTGTACTGACGTTTGTGGTCTGAACAAAGCAGGATTGTCAGAAGTATTGAAAATCTAGTGTTAATTGACACTAAAACTAGTATCAAAACTAAATACTAATTTCAGCATGTATTGATACTAAAAAAAAGTCACATTCAGAGGATAAAAATGAACCTTTCCTGAATAGCTTTAGAAACATGTTGACCTGTAACAGAAGTATAAACACATATGGAACTTACCACTATGGAGAGAGATTACACACCTATAAAACCATATGGTAATACTAAAGAAAGCCCTACTATTTAATTTGAAAATTACATTCTATTTATTATTCTTTTATTTATTTAATAGGGACAGTGCATATTGATGAACATCTACAACATTGCAGTGCAAATATGCCAGATTATAGCAAAAATGCTAACTTCCGTCTGTAGTCCCTAGGCAGGTGACACCACAGCAAAAACAATAACAAGTGACAATAGCAACAGTTAAACACTAAAAGTGTCCACAAGTCTGGCTTTCCTTTAGCCACTCTTTCAAGTGTGATTTGAAAGTGGCCAGTGTTGGAGTCTCTCTTATTGATAATAGGAGAGTGTTCCAGAACTTAGTGCCTCTGACTGAGCGCACACTTTGTCCAAATGTAGTGCGTTTGTGTGGGACCTCACAATTCCCATCCCACTGACAGTTTTTGTTTTAATAAAATCCTGTAACGGCGTGGGGGCAAGCCCATGCAAAATTGTATATACAAAACACCCATATTTGAAATGAACAAAATTATTAAAATTAAGCAAGTTGTATTTTTATGATCATTGTTGTATTGGAAATGGTATTGAGTATTTATTGAATCTGTTCCTTAGCATCAAAATCGAGTTTGAAATTTTGTGTCATGACAACAATGCAAAGTAACAAATTGAAGCCAGTAAGTGCTCCTGAATGTCTCTTCCAACCTCATATCCTTCCTGCTTCTGTCCTTTCGTCTTACCTTCTTTCTAGCTTCCTTCACTTCCTTTTTTGTCCTCCGTTCTCACCTTCTTACTTACTTTCCTTCCTCCCTCTTTTTCCTCCTTCCTTGTTGCCTTTTTCCTTCCTTACCTCATCCCTGCCTCCTTCTTTACCTCCTCCCCTATTCCTTGCCTCCTCCCTCCTTTCTTGAATCCTTTCCTTCCTCCTACCCTTTTGCTAATAGTGTAGTGTAATTGAGCCCCTGATGCCTACTCTTATCAGGGTCAGTACACATGGGTGCCTCCATTCCTCTCTCATCACTCCTTCCTTAGTTCATTTTCCTCTACCCATCTTTGGACCTTTCTCTCTGCCCAGCCCACAGAAAGTTTGAGCTGTGCATAAAAAGATGGAAAAGCACATTTCAGTTATTGGAATGTCCAGGGCCACCACCCTTGGGACTATTGACCCACCACACATTTCCAACCTTTAAAGTTCCCATTAGTCTAAATAGTCTGGCCCAGCTGATAACTCATCCAGACCTATGGGGCTGGTGTAAAGTCTTTAGAATGGACAAATGAGGCTAATAACAATAGCTGCTTTCTTTCCATTATCCTACATTAATGGAAGTGTATATATAATTTTTATTTAAAATTTCATAAACTTCTGTGCCCCCAGATACAAGGTAAACAGGTTCACATCCAATATAGCTTTTACTGCTGACTATAATGGTGATTAATCATGATTACAAAACTATTGGGCATGATGGCCCATTTATTTATATTATATTATATTATGTTATATGTTGAGTGTTTTGGTTCTCAAATGGTAAATGGTCATATTTTTACAGTTTATAGTATAGTTGGTTCTCAAGACGATTATCCAATCACTGCTGAAATCCAGTTGATTTAAACCTAAAAGGACTCTCTCAATGCTAGTCCAGCCTCTGCAGCTCAGTGAGTGAATGCTGGAGGTTCTGAGCTTTCACATGAGGCATGGCCTTTCATTGTGAAGTGGACTGATCAGCTGATCAGTGAAATCAATATTTATGATTATTTAAGTCATAATATAAAAATAATTGTGACCATTTGTGATCAACCAAAAAAGTAATTTCAGTGTAATCTATAGCCTACTTTTCATAAAGCTGGCCAAACATAGAATGGTGGTCTATCAGACAATATGAATGAATGTAATTTCAGTTGCTTGATCATACAGTGCATAACTGTGAAATTGTAAAATCACTATAATCAGTAGTGAATTGATTAGTCGACTAAAAAGGGGGTATGGCAAAACCTCTCAAAACTATTGCTTATCTCTATGTATCTGACCCAAACTGCACTTACGAGACTACACCTGCAGGGGAAGTTCATGCAAAAACTACTATTTATGTGGAACAAAGTACTAGGAAACAATGTATTTATATAAAGACAGATTCAACTCATGAGTCACACCGAAATCTTCAACAAACAAATTCCTTTCTGCTGTTGTGTCATTAAAAAACCTTATAATCTAAATAAAATAAATAGTTGACAAATGAATAACTGACTCAACAACTAAAGGCCTACAGCTCTACAATAATCCTAACATCAAATGTGAGTGATCATGACAGCATGAAAGCCTGTTTGACTGTGATGTTGTGTGTGCCTCAGGTCAGGAGGAGCGGGGCAGCATCGGAGCCTGGCCCAGCAGCTGCAGGACCAAGGTAATATATTGCATAATATATTGCATAATATAGTGCATGTCTCACTGAGTGTTCTGGTTGTGTCTGCTCTGTGTGTGTGTGTGTGTTCAGGCCTTGGTGGAGGGCCCTCAGTGTATGGCCGTGCACACTCTCTCTCCGTACAGCCGCCTCACAGGTAGGCCCCTTCTCTGGGATGTGCACATGTTAGAGGGTCTGATAAGATTTGGGGGGTAGTGACCAAGTGATTACACTATGGATCAGATATACATATATACATACAGTATATACATACATACATACATTTAAACTACATTGTCATTTTACCATAAACATCAGTGTTTCTCATAGATTTTTGTTAAGGTTGTGGTGGTGGTCCCACAAAAAGCCTCAGAGGAAGCAGTGCTTACAGTTAGCATCAGACCCCCAGGAAATGTTGATGACATCAGCTGCAAATTATCAAAGACCACACAGACTAGTATACGCCCATGGACCACAATGGAACCTACCTGGACGGACCAGTGAGTGATTACACAGATATAAGGCCACATGGGAATAGAAAAGGAAGTACTATGATTTAAAGGTGCACTGTGTAACTTTTCAGGTTGGGGGTCTGCCACCATGGAGATGCTATTGCTTTGCCTGTAGTGTTCCACAATATGGTATTACACTTAAATAAGATGCATTTATTCATTTATGGGTGTTTCTATTGCTCAAAAATACCAAAAAAAACTTCATTCTTACTGTGAGTAGGGTCGCCTCTTACAGACCTCACTTGTAAATTGGCCTGTTGGCACCTGCTGCTTGTCTTTGTGGAAATTGATACATTTAATGCTGTACTTTGGAGCACTGCAAGCAAAGCAATGACATCTCCTTGAACACAAGCAGGTAACAGGGCCCTCCACCAGGAAAGTTACACAGTGCACATTTAATGCTGAAAATTAAAAATTAAATCTGCCGAAATAAAGAGTATTTTTCAAATTTAAGTTTAAATGAAATTTGAGTATTGTGACAAAATAATTATATATATTGTCCATAATGTGAAAATACATATATTTTCACATTATGAGGTGTACCATGTCTAGACTGCCATGCAACACCTGTGACCAAAAGCAGTCATTTGCACTCTCTTCTTTCATCACTGTGATATCCATTTGGCATTTAACGATTAATCCCTATAACCAGAACCAAATATTGTGTGCCACCTTTACAGGAGAAGCTGCACACACACACATTCAAAAGCACATGCCAGACACATACACATACCAGGCATTTGTGGCTCCTCTCTGACCATAGCCTGCCCACAAATGTGAGGGACCCTGTGATTTCCCAGCCCTACTGTTCAATCTGTTTTTCATTACAAGGAAAACATGTGAGGACCAGGGCTGAATCATTTGGGAAAAATATTGAACTGTCATTTTTCTGACGAGCATTGATTGTGAATGTGTGTAGAATCCCTCAGTCGTCCAGGTAGAATCCATTGCAAAAGGAGAAATTAAATTCACAAATTGAATTTCTCCTTTCCATTGATTGTGAATATTGCAATTCATCTTACAGCTGAGGCTTTTTTCTTTTTTGAAGTTGCACTGTGTAACTTACCTGGTGGAAGGTACAGTATGTCATCATTTTGGCAGTTTTGAGCATAAAGATCTGTTTATATAGATAAAAACTAAATAAATGTATCAATACTGTATTTTGCTATTAACAAAGTAAAACATGATTCATGTTAAAGATAATAGCTAAATCCATTTTCACATGAGTTAAATAAACATATTCTTGCATGTGCACTGTACTGTCTTTTGTATATTTTCTCTACACTAAACTAGTGCAGTGTCAGATATTAAATTGTAATGGCATAATTTATCCAAAACCAAGCGTGAGAATTTCTGCGCAAATTGGACATTCTCTGTAGGCATGTCTTCTACTCACAACAGTACAACAGTAGATTAGATTTATTCTCATTGTACAAAATACAATGACTAAACTTTGATAGAGCAAAACTGCAGCAGTAAAAAATATAAATATAAACACATTCGCACATCCTGCAAGAAGAGCGTGTTTACAGGCTACCGCCATCTTTTGGGTGGCTACTAAACTCACTGTGCCACTGTGACTGTCATGTGTGATGTGGGCCTGGTCTGAGAGCGCTGTCCGTGGTGCTGAGTGGACAGGACACATGCAGTGAGGAGGAGGGGCCATACAAACTGCTGCTCTGGAGCTGTGTTTGAACCACTCTTTACTCCTCACAATCATCTCTGTGTTTGAATCACTCTTTATTTTTCACAATCATCTCTGTGTTTGAATCTCTCTTTACTCCTCACAATCATCTCTGTTTGAATCACTCTTTACTCCTCACAAGTGTTTGAAGCACTCTTTACTCCTCACAGTCATCTCTGTGCTATTGGCACTTATAGTGCCAACAGGGAAGACAGGGCATCATGTGAACTCAGGAAGGCAATTTCAATCGTGAAATCGTGAAAAATGCCCCATGTCAGTAATATATGTTTTTGCATCTAGTTGTTCAGAGAAGTTAATTCCCAAATTTGGCACAAATCCGATAATGTTGACATTTAATGTCTATGCTAGGGGGCACTTTAGTGTACACTTTTTATATGCTTTATAGTGTATTATATTCAGGTTGAGAGCACGCAGTAGTGATTCAAATTTCAGCATGATCGGATTAAGCATGTGCGAACGGGAGCAAATCTTGACATTGAAATTATCAAAAAATTTTATTGAAATTTGTGACTTCGCCGCACGTAAACCATCATAATAAATTGGATAACTTTTGATGCCCTACTTCTCTAGATGATGTACAGCGATTTTCAGCCCTGTTGGTGAAGCACCTTCAGAGGAGTACATTAAAATGCAATAATAATAGTAATAAAAATGTTCTAATAAAAATAATAATATTTTTAGCAAAAACAATATCTCTGTTACCATGTGAACAGCATATTATACGTTTTTTGAAAGCTTCACTACTAGGAGTATCATTTAGCTTAGTGATAATAATAATTTTAGTAAAAACAATATATCCATTAACATTGGAACTGCATGTGTGTAGAATCCCTCAGTCTTCCAGGTAGAATCCATGGCAAAAGGAGAAATTTAATTTGTCAACTGGACAGAGTTTATTTGGTCGAATATGTTTCGCAGCTCATCCAAGCTGTTTCTTCAGTTCTGGTCAGATGCTGGCGGACACTGCTTTATATCTGCTTGAAGGGAGGAGCTTAATTACAATGAAAATTACTCTGAGACAACACATATTTGTTTACAATTTCTGTTAGTTAGGTGGGTCTATTCAATATGGAGTGTTTACAGTTTCTGTTAGTTAGGTGTGTCTATTCAATATGGAGTGGGAGTGGGGGAGTAGTTAGCATATCCATTCAGGGCCATGATGGGTGTTTTCACACCTCTGGACATGTCCTGGCTAGTCCCATTGTTTTCTCTGTTTGTTTTGATTTAGGTTTGAGGATAGAGTTATAGATGGGAGACAAATGATGTCTGAGACCTCCATTTCTGTTCAAGGAAGGATGCTCTTTCTTGACAAAAACAGCCTCTTTAACTCCCCTCGCAAGAGGCTCCTCCCTTCAGGCAGATATAAAGCAGTGTCCACCAGCATCTGACCAGAACTGAAGAAGCAGCTTGGATGAGCGGCGAAACGTATTCGATTTTTTGAAAGCTCTCGACTTTCCCCACATCACCGTGGGGACCTCCCATTGACTTCCATTCATTTTAGCATTTATAAATATGGCCCAGGCCTTCAGCATGGGTTACTGGGATACTGCTGTTCATGCAGGGGGCGACCGAGAGGACAAAGTTGCATGACGTCCTCTTGCATGTACCCATGCACTCATCGTTGCCCATGCGCTCATCATTGCGAAAGCAATAGGCCCTATGCCCTGTCGGGGCTCGGGCCTAATTATTAATTGCTCTATGAAACCTTTGTGGTAGGGATGGTATATCGCCGATATCGGTGATATCGGAGGATTTCCCCCGATGTGTAAATATCTGGAAATGTATGTGTATATGCAGCATACTTCTTTTTAAATGTGGTGGTTATCTTAAACTTTATATTGACTGTTGAGTTGTGATGAAATGACAAGGAGTTCATGTGATGGTGAACCAAAGACACATTTTCTTTGGGATAAAATGTATTCCTAACCTAATCTAATTTCCTCTGTGGTGGACATTAAAGTAAAAGTAAAGCAATTAAAACCTCAGTAATAAAATTAATGCTATAGAAGTTTAATGCCTACTGTGGAATATTGAGCAACATTTCCAACATCTTTAAAAGTGCATTGTGTAACTTTTCTGGTGGAGGGTCTGTCAAATGCTTTTCTCTGCGGGGATGTTACTCCTTTGTCTGGAATGTTTGACAATATGACCTTTCTATTTTCATGGAGACCAAACAAGACCAAGTTACAGGTGAGAACTGTGGAGAGAACCGCTCTGAATGCCCATTTTTCTAGATATTTTGAGCTATAAAACCACCTGGAATTAAATAAATGTAAGGTAGAGCTGTTTCACATCATATTGTGGAACATTCCATGCAGAGCAAGGACATATCCATAGAAACAAGCAGGTGATGGACCCCCAGCCAAAAAGTTGCATAATGCACCTTCCCTGAAAACATTGATCCGTCTTGCCGACGTCGGCATCGCCGACGTATAATGTTAGACGTCGAGCCGACGTCTACACGACGTCGTGCAGCCAACGAACATTACGCAAGGTCGAACCGACGTTGTTTGAAGGTCGCGATTTTTCGGTATTCCGTCATATCTGACACAGGTTAACGACGTTGGCGCGACCGTCGAGCCGACGTTTGTAATGACAATTCGTTTCAATAGAGCTCCGGGAGATGACGTCACGCTATCCCAGCATGCACCACCGGGCGCCATCTTGGCAGGAATTATTGTAAACAAACTAACTAACTAGCCTACAAAACTTCCAGCTTACAGCGATGGTAGACTCATGCTGTGCCCCTGGATGTACAAACCACCGAGGACAAGTTAAAGATAAAGCCTTTCATCGCATTCCCAAAGATCCAGCTCGGAGGGAAAAATGGATTTCTGCGATAAAACGGACAAGAAGCGCGCTGAAGAAAACCGAGCGTTGGAACCCGTCACCGAATGGATTTCGCTTGTGCAGTGACCATTTCATATCAGGTAATTTCACGTAAACATTATACATTTAATATTATCTTAAATGGTGCTGATAGTTATTGTTTTGGACAATAAATATCACCGACTAAACTGGGTGGATTGTATTTCAGTCGGACGAGCCGAAACGTCCTCAACCTAATCTACCAACCCAGTCTAGTTGGCGATATAAACCTCACTACGGTGGTTAATGTCCAGACCTAAAAACGTATTAGCTAATGGATTGCATTCATGTGACATCACAACATTTTAAACTGCCTGTATCATTGAATAGTGAATATTTTTTCTCAGTGTAATCTTAGTGGTTTCGTTACTTAACGTTACTTATTTTGTGTCCTAGGTAAAAAGAGTGACAACCCGCTTTCACCTGACTACATCCCATCGGTTTTCAAGTATGTGCCGTCACCCGTGAAAAGTGCTAGATTACTCACTGAATATTGACTAATTATCCATTTTCCAACTGGATTTT
This sequence comes from Taenioides sp. WSHXM2023, assembly GCA_029959045.1. NCBI lineage: Eukaryota > Metazoa > Chordata > Actinopteri > Gobiiformes > Gobiidae > Taenioides > Taenioides sp. WSHXM2023. Next base: position 685,728 of record CM057085.1, on the reverse strand, counting down.
GTCCCACAAGGTTTATCGGCTTGTATTTGAAATTCACTTTAGATATATTGTCTAAGATTTGGGTTCGTAATTTTGGTTGTTATTTTGTTAGTAATTCCATCCAGTGCTGGCACATGCACGGTGTATGCATAGTTAGGGTGTGTTTAGTTGATAAAAGTATACAAATATGCTATGTTTTGGTGCTATGATTTCTCATGATTGTTCAGGTATGTTTTGACATGTTGTTAGTATTTTATTTTTACATTCAGAAGTTGATCTCATTACATTTATTTCCATCTACTTATATAGGTACACAGAAACTTGTAGAATTGTAGTGCATTTTAATGCATTTGAAATGTAGTTAACTTTTTCTGTTGTAAATCAGCCTTCAGCAATATATTTTGGTAACATTTTTTGTACATTGTAATTAAGAACCACCCTTGAACATTATATTTTGATAATATGTGTGTACATGAATTCAAGTATTATCAATAAATGTTGCAATACTGCAACAAAACCTACATGCACTGTTCACCTGTGATTACTTTCCATGAAGTATGCAATTTAGTAGTACAATATATACAGTATATAAAAAGCTTAATTAATAGTTGGTTAGACCGTCTTTTGATGACATTGGCCCAACCACTTGCCAATGAGCAAAATGACGTCGGCCCAACGTCAACTGCCAACGTTGGCCCAACGTCAACTGCCAACGTTGGCCCAACGTCAACTGCCAACGTTGGCCCAACGTCAACTGCCAACGTTGGCCCAACGTCAACTGCCAACGTTGGCCCAACGTCAACTGCCAACGTTGGCCCAACGTCAACTGCCAACGTTGGCCCAACGTCAACTGCTAACGTTGGCCCACTCACCTATTAAATGTTGGCAAGACGTTGGGCCAACGTCTAGCCAACCGTCTTTTGATGACGTTGGCCCCACCACTTGCCAATGAGCAAAATGACGTCGGCCCAACGTCAACTGCCAACGTTGGCCCGACGTCAACTGCCAACGTTGGCCCAACGTCAACTGCCAACGTTGGCCCAACGTCAACTGCTAACGTTGGCCCACTCACCTATTAAATGTTGGCAAGACGTTGGGCCAACGTCTAGCCAACCGTCTTTTGATGACGTTGGCCCAACCACTTGCCAATGAGCAAAATGACGTCGGCCCAACGTCAACTGCCAACGTTGGCCCAACGTCAACTGCCAACGTTGGCCCAACGTCAACTGCCAACGTTGGCCCAACGTCAACTGCCAACGTTGGCCCAACGTCAACTGCCAACGTTGGCCCAACGTCAACTGCCAACGTTGGCCCAACGTCAACTGCCAACGTTGGCCCAACGTCAACTGCCAACGTTGGCCCAACGTCAACTGCCAACGTTGGCCCACTCACCTATTAAATGTTGGCAAGACGTTGGGCCAACGTCTAGCCAACCGTCTTTTGATGACGTTGGCCCCACCACTTGCCAATGAGCAAAATGACGTCGGCCCAACGTCAACTGCCAACGTTGGCCCAACGTCAACTGCCAACGTTGGCCCAACGTCCACACATACGTTGGCCCAACGTTGGCATGACGTCGTCATGTTATCAGGGTTTAAGCAATAAACAGGTCACAGTCAACATCACCCCTGATCATATATTTTTGCAAACCTTTATTTGTTTATGAAATTATGAATTAAGTCAGCACTAACCTAATGTAATCAAAGTACTTGATGCTGATTTGCCACAATTGAAGTACTGGTAGTCAGGATTACTGCAGTCATAATGGTGCTATTGTCCCATCTTCAGTGACCTTTGTGTGACTGCTCTGACCACAGTGACTGTCCCCCACCTCTTTTCTGATACCTTGGTTACCATAGAGGCCACCACACCAGTTTTTGCATGTACCAGAGAAGGGCTCCTCCACTGGAATGCTGAGTCAAGGTCTGCTCTGTTGTGCTGTATCAAGTATGGATCCAGTACCAGAAAGACATTTGGTACTGATCATTTGGGTCCATTGTAAATTTTAAAAAGCTGATATTTGATATTCAGTCTTGATGTTGTGACTGATTACCCACATTTCTGCTACTGCTCCCATTATATGGTCACAGGTCACATTTTTATATAGCACTTTTTTTCACCTTCAAGGCACTACATCAAGGAACCACTCCCTCATTCACACACACATTCTCATACCAGTGTACGCAGAGACTGGGGGCTGGTGGGTTAAGTGTCTTGCCCAAGGACACAATGATAACATTCATTTGTGGGAGCTGGAATCACATCTGCCAACTTGTGGGTCAGTGGATCTGACCACTGAACCAGTGATGTTCTATCATTCGATAAAACATCATTGAACCACCAACCTTTGGATCACCAACCACTAACCTTTGGATCATTGGACAAACGCTCTATCAACTGAGCGACTGTCGTCCATTTGACCATATTTCCCAAAATATCAACATGTATAATTTGTGCCCAAGTGGCAAGTGCCATATCTACAAAAGTCCTTTTTGGAGTTTTGAAGTATAGGTACTACCTGTGTATGACTGAGGTGAAGGGACACTGAGCAGGTAGTGGAGGTGAGGGACTGTTTGTGGTGAAGCAGATTCATTTTGGTATTAATATTATGTTTATTATTACTGCTTGAGTTATTGTGTTTAAGTCTGTTTTTATTTTATTTATTTAATTATGCTGTTTGTTTCGTTAAACGAGTTACTATGTTTTATCACATTTTTATCTCAGGGATAATTGTTCAGACATGGCTGATATCTACGTGGATGTTGTGGTGTTTGTAGGGTCACTCACTGTCCTCTCTCTCCCTAGGCTTGTGCACGTGTGTTAGCTGTGGGCACGCATGTGTGTGTGTTATGTGAGACTGTGAAATGGTGCATGCCTGCACCTGGGCCCTTCAGCGTTGATTGATCGGCCTGGTCATGTGGAAGAGTCCCATCTGGATGGGCCCTCCATGCGCTCAGCTGTAGGCACGTGCGCGCTTGTATTCCAGGGCGTGCGTGCGTACTCTTGTGTGTGTTACTGAGCGTGCATGTGTCATGTCTGCTGTTAACGTGTCGGCATGTGCACGAGCTCTGCTCCTGGTGTATGTTTTCCTGAGCGTTCTATAGTTTCTGTGTGTATTCCAGAATGTGCATGTGTATTGCTCCTTGTATGTGTAGTGGTTTGTGAGCGTGCACGTGGGTGCGTCTGTGTAGCCTGTGTGTACTCCTTGCTCTTGCTACAGCATGAGGACTACTTAAAGTTTTGCTCAGTGAAGCGACAACATTTGACCTGTTTCATTTCATAAACCAACACTAAAAATAATCCAGCTTCATTTTCCATGTAAATTATGCACTGCATGGGATGTGTATAACTGTCTATATCTATACATATTTGCAATTAATTTGTAAATAAATGAATAAACAAGTCAGATGAATAAATAAATAAATGTAACAGCGTGTAAATACTTGAATAGATTTGAGGTATTTATCCCTCAGACATTTCTTCATTCATGGCCCCTCCCCTCCCTTCCCTCTCCTCTGTCACACGCTTTTGGCTGTCTGCCTCCATTCCATTGTGGCCATCTGCTACGCCCCTCCTCTCTCCAGCTTGGCACACTTCCTCATCACATGTTTTAAAGGGTTCTTCTGCTAGGGTTCTGGTACACCAATAGCCAAACGTTCTGGGGCTGTGTTCTTCTGTTGGGTTTATAGTCTTGTGTTCTTCTGTTGGGGTTCTGGGAGCTGTTCTTCTTCTGGGGTTCCCGTGCTGTGTTCTTCTGTTGGGGTTCTGGGGGCTGTGTTCTGCTGTTGGGGTTCTGGGGGCTGTGTTCTTCTTCAGGGGTTCTGGTGCTGTGTTCTTCTGTTGAGGTTCTGGAGGCTTGACTCATAGTGAAGAGGCTTTTTTTTTGTGGTTCATAAACGGCTCTGTATTTATTGCCAACTAGAACATTTTTACTTTGTCATAAAATAAAAATAGGATATGTTTTAACAATTATTAAAGGTGTATTATGTAACTTTTCTAGTTGAGTGTTCATCACCTACTTGTCTCCACTGACCAGTGTTATTGCTTTGCCTGGAATATTTCACCTTGTAGTATTAAACTCAACTATGTCCATGGAAAATAAGGTGATGCTATCAGAACAAGTTATTAGTTAAAATTTACAGGCAAATATGCAGGACAAATCAATGCTTTTCAAAGTATTTTGTGCAATAAAAATAAACCCCTATAATTAAACAAATGCAAGGTTGATAACCTTACAGTGTTTTTTTTTTTTTTTTTTTTTTTTCCCTAATTGTTTTAGCACATTTTTTACTTGGATTAATTTGATCATTTGATCCACACAAGTATCTGAACAGAGGCACATGAGGTCACATCATTTGGAACATTTCTCATCAGTTCACACAGTTCTCAGGCTCTTTTTCCGAACACTTAACACAGGTCTCATTCACAAACTCATATGATCAGTGACTTCACCTTGTTTTTTTTTTGTTTTTTTTCATTTTTACAGGCCTGTTCTCAAGTGGTTTGAGACTTTGGTCCAAACTCTGTCACTTTTCAATATAGAAACTCAAATAAAATGGCAAATCAAAATGTGTGAGCACCAAAAATCTACTTTGTGATTGGTAATATGTATTTTTATATTTTACATAATACAATACAGACAGGTTTTCCCAATCCAAAATTCATCTGTATGAAGTGTGAACCCCAGTGGCAGACTGTTAAGCCAGTGATTCTCTTTGGTCACTGAAAGAATGGACTAAGACTTTGAGCTGCTCTGTCAAATGAATGAAAGAGCACAGAAAAACCATGACCAGAATTTGGTAAAATTTGCTTTGGGAGATTGGGAGTTTTGAATGAAAAACAGCATTTTGCTGAGATTAAATTCTGTTAAGGATTTCGTGTGAGCCGTTTTGGAAATGTGCTTAAGGCATTTGAAAAAGCAGTAATGCCATGCTGCGGAACATTCTGAGCAAAGTGTTGAGACACAGACACGGATATGAGCTTTCACCTCGGAGATGGCTCCTCCCACTCGCTACAAAGAAATCTTTCTAATAGCAAATTGTTCTTAATTTTCAAAGCAGTCATTTGTCCAGTAATTCTTAGCTGGGAGGCTACAAAGGAGGTGAGATATGATTGGAAACAAGATTTTTCATTAATTACAACTATGTCAGCAAAGCATCATGGGAGCTGAGTTTGAAAATGCTAATAAGGCAGACTTATTTGCATATTTTCTTTGTTGGAGCATCATTAATTATTACATTTTATGAAGATGAATGCAGCTGTCGATGTCTCCATCCTAATTACCGGCAGCATCCCTCTGTCACAAACATGCCAAACTTCTCCTCTGCCGCTGTGCATTGGCACCTGTCCAGTCTTCAAGCTCCACCCTTTCAGCCCCTCTCTTCTGATTGGTCAGTCCAAAAACACCAAATGACCAAATGAATAATGATCTAAAGATAAGTGTTTAAAAGAGACTAATTTAACTCTACCAGACACAAACACAAGTCAGATGGATAACTACACGTATGCTGTATTTTGTATTTCGACATGATTGTGCTGCTTGACATGGACGGACAAGTGATGGCAAAAAGTGATATACCAGGAATAGGTAGACAGACACATTAAGCACACACACACACTACCAGTCCAAAGTTTGGACACAGCTCATTCAATGTTTTTTCTTTGTTTACTACTTTTTACATTTTAGATATATACAGAAGATGTCAAATATGAAACAAAATGTATTTTGGAATTAAGGAGCAAAGAGAGAAAACAAAACAAAACCTGTGAAAGGCCACGACAAACAGATTGTATTCTATAAATTAAAAAAATAAAATTTCAAGAGGGCACTAGGGAGCCATTTGGTTAGATAGCTATAATTTGTCTATCATTGTATTCATCTTGCAAATCTGCACAAATGCGCTATCAGCATTTTCCAAACAAAAAATGTCTAGGAGAAATAATTTTTTGAAATATTCATAAAAATGCAATTTGGTAGAAAATTCACCATAACCATGCCCACAGTCATATTCAAAATGTGACTGATACTCTTTAATCCACATGGGTTTAGTGTCTTTTGGACAAAGTGTTTGCGATGAAAACTGTGCAAGGAGATGTCCTAAGTACACACGTGTTATTCCTGTGTTTGATCCAATATGGCCAACTTCCTGTTGGGTTTAGGGCGTGGCCATAATATAAAAAATGTGTTCCTCACCTTCCACGGTGGTTGGTCTCTCTCACCCTTATCCAGCTCGGGCCCTCTACCAGAGTCCTGGGAGCTTGAGAGTTCTGCGCAGTATTTTTGCTGTTCCTAGTACTGCGCTTTTCTGGACTGAGATGTCTGATGTTTTTCCGGGTATCTGCTTTAGCTTTTTCTTCCTTGAGCCCCTGGTATTTCTCTAGTTTATATATATATATACTGCCAAGCAAAGGCTGCAAGCCTTAGCCAGCCGCCTAAAGAGGTACACGCGGGAAAATGAAGCCAGACGAATAAACCGCCTCTTCGCAACACAACCTGCGAAAGTGTACGCTCAATGGCAGGGGAAAAACACCAGAGCAGACCCCCCAAGGCTGGAGACTGAAAGGTACTGGAAGGGCATATGGGAGAGGGAGGCATCACATAACACCGATGCACAGTGGCTGGTGGCTCTGAGGGAAGACCACAGCAACCTCCCTGAACAAGATCCAGTCACCATCACAGTGGCAGACATTCAGGAAAGAGTCTCAGGCATGAAAAACTGGACAGCACCTGGTCCTGACATGATCCATGCGTACTGGCTAAAGAAGCTCACGGCTCTCCACGAGCGCCTGGCAGCACAAATGAACCAGCTGCTAAGGGATGGGACTCACCCTGAATGGCTAACCCAAGGGCGTACAATCCTAATCCTGAAGGATCCCTCAAAGGGTACAGTCCCATCCAACTATCAGCCAATAACCTGTCTCTCCACAACATGGAAGCTCAGGCATCATTGCGGCTAAGATAAGTGGGCACATGGATCAATACATGAGCACAGCACAGAAGGGCATCGGCAAAAACACCAGAGGAGCCAAACACCAACTCCTGGTTGACCGAACAGTCGCCCATGACTGCAGAACCCGTCAGACCAACCTGTGCACTGCCTGGATTGATTACAAGAAAGCCTATGACTCAATGCCACACACATGGATCACTGAGTGCTTGGAGTTGTACAATATCAGTCGGACTCTAAGGGCGTTCATTGCAAACTCAATGCGGTTGTGGAAGACCATCCTTGAAGCCAATGGCAAGCCAATTGCACAAGTGGCCATCAAATGTGGCATATACCAAGGAGATGCACTGTCCCCACTGCTGTTCTGCATAGGTCTGAACCCCCTCAGCCAAATCATTGACCGCACTGGCTATGGATACCGACTCAGAAACGGGGCCACCATCAGCCACCTCCTCTACATGGATGACATCAAGCTGTACGCTAAGAGTGAGCGGGACATCGACTCACTGATCCACACCACCAGGATCTACAGCACAGACATTGGAATGTCATTCGGGCTCGAGAAATGTAGTAGGATGGTGACAAAGAGAGGGAAGATAGTCCACACAGAGGGGGTCTCACTCCCAGAGGGAACAATAGCAGACATTGAGGACAGTTACAAGTACCTTGGTATCCCACAAGCAAATGGCAACCTTGAAGAGGCAACAAGGAAAGCGGCTACGGCCAAATACCTGCAACGACTAAGGCAAGTCCTAAGAAGCCAGCTCAATGGCAAGAATAAGGCACAGGCAATAAACAGCTACGCCCTGCCAGTGATCATATACCCTGCAGGAATCATAAGCTGGCCAAAGGAGGAGATACAGACCACAGACGTTAAGACACGAAAGCTCCTGACCATGCATGGAGGGTTCCATCCCAAATCCAGCACCCTGAGACTGTATGCGAGCCGGAAGGAAGGAGGCTGAGGACTAGTGAGTGTGGGAACCACTGTCCAGGATGAAACAGTCAAAATCCATAAATACATCAAGGATAAGGCCCAAACAGATGATGTGCTCAGGGAATGCCTCAGACAGTGGAGGTCAGAGGAAGAGGTGCTGGAGGGACCATCATGGCAGGACAAGCCCCTACATGGGGCATACCACCGAAACATAACTGAAGTGGCTGATATCAAGAAATCCTACCAATGGCTGGAGAGGGCTGGTCTGAATGACAGCACAGAGGCCCTCATCCTGGCTGCACAGGAGCAGGCCTTGAGCACCCGAGCAATAGAGGCCCAGATCTATCACACCAGACAAGACCCAAGGTGTAGGTTGTGCAAAGAGGCTCCTGAGACAGTCCAGCACATAACTGCAGGGTGTAAGATGCTGGCAGGGAAAGCATACATGGAGCGACACAACCAAGTGGCAGGCATAGTGTACAGAAACATCTGTGCAGAGTACAGGCTGGAGACCCCAAGGTCAAGGTGGGGAACTCCCCCAAAGGTTGTGGAGAATGAGCGTGCCAAGGTCCTGTGGGACTTCCAGATACAGACTGACAGAATGGTGATGGCAAACCAACCAGACATAGTGGTGGTGGATAAGCAACAGAACAAAGCCGTGGTGGTGGACATTGCAATACCAAGCGATGGTAATATCAGGAAAAAGGAACACGAGAAACTAGAGAAATACCAGGGGCTCAAGGAAGAGCTGGAGAAGGCCTGGAAGGTGAAGGCATCAGTGGTGCCCGTGGTGATCGGAGCACTCGGGGCTGTAATCCCCAAACTGGAGGAGTGGCTCAAGCAGATACCAGGAAAAACATCAGACATCTCAGTCCAGAAAAGTGCAGTACTAGGAACAGCAAAGATACTGCGCAGAACTCTCAAGCTCCCAGGCCTCTGGTAGAGGGCCCGAGCTGATGAGGGTGAGAGAGACCAACCACCGTGGAAGGTGAGGAACACATTTTTTTTTTTTTTTTTTTTTTTATATACAAGAGCTGTGTCACGGGTTCTGAGAAAGAGCCTGAGAACTGATGAGAAATGTTCCACAGGTTTGAGCCAAATGATCAAACTAATCCAAGTTCCATAAAATGTGCTAAAACGAGTGATAGGATATGACACATTGGTGCTGCTGCTCAGTCACAGGCAGTGCATATTCTTATGCCAAATGGACATTATTTGGACATTATACATACTATATATACATATAGCAAAAGGAGAAATTTAATTTGTCCACTGGACAGAGTTTATTTGGTCGAATACGTTTCTCAGCTCATCCAAGCTGCTTCTTCAGTTCTGGTCAGATGCTGGCGGACACTGCTTTATATCTGCTTGAAGGGAGGAGCTTAATTACAATGAAAATTACTCTGAGACAAATTAAATTTCTCCTTTTGCTATGGATTCTACCTGGACGACTGAGGGATTATATACATATACTCATTGAAAAGGCACAAATGTATTCTGCTCAATATACTATGCCTCTCTGTTTCTCTCTCTTTGGGTCTCTTTTTCCTCTACCTGTCTGTGTTTTTCTTCTCTTTTCTTAAACACAGTGGCTTTCTGTATCTCTCATTGCTCCTGAGTGAAAGTCTGGAACATCTGTGTGTGTGGTTACTGTCAGTTGTCTTGATAACACAGGCACACAACTGATGGCAGAATGTTCCTCTGTTAGCCTGGAGTAAAAACAGCTTTTGACAAATCTAAAGTCTTCTACAGAGGTTGGAAATAAAGCTACAGAGAGGTGGAGACAATGTTGTCACATGTCACAGCCATGGACTGCATTTCAAATACATAAATCACTGTGATTATTTGGATTATCACTGGCACTGAATTTATTCGAAAACAATATCAAAAGTTTAGTCAGTTCCATTGAGAGCCCTACCTCATCATAGCAACATTTCACTGTGTCAAACACTTGTTTATTATTCAAACATGCATGAATCAATCAAAATACAACTCTGAGTTAGCTAATGATGAGGGAACATTAACACTGACTAAAATCTCAAGACTAAAGTCCCTTTTAATGTCCATTCACTTTAGAGCTAATACTCAGCTAAGACATTTCCACATTTTAACATTTTAGATGGACTGACAAATATCCATCCATCCATCCGTTTTCTACCGCTTAATCCGGCTGGGTCGCGGGGGCAGCACGCTGCCCATTATTCTGTGCACCAGAGTGGATTGACAAATATATCTACAGTCCCTGACAAAAGTCTTGTCGCTTATCCATTTTGTAGAAACAAAAGCTTATAACCTGACTTTAAATTAATCGATTGGTTTTAGAAATGTCTCATATGAAAGCTAAAACCCTCCCAAATTATGCTCAATATACTAAAATAAATTTGCTTCACTGAAGAAAGATTGATTATTTAATGAACACAGAAAGGTCAGATTTTGGCAAGACACAAGTCTTGTCGCCTTGTCATATGATGCACCCAATCCTAGATTACAGCCTCACCTGTGATCAGTTACTGATCAATCAATTAGTGGGTGTGTATAAAAAGAACCCCAGCACACCAGACCTTCACATCAACTGCAACTTGACCTCTGACAACATGCCTAAGATCCACCCTGAGACCAAAGCGTTAATTATCAAGAGGCTGAAGACCAGATCTACTGCTGAGGTGGCTGACACCTTCAATGTGTCTCAGCGTCAAGTACAAAGAATAAGAAAAAGATCTGAAAAGACTGGAGATGTTTTTGACAAGCCCAGGTCCGGCAGACCCCGCAAGACAACTGCTCGGGAGGACCGTTTGTTGATTCGAAAATCCAAGGCCAGCCCCTTTTCCACTGCAGCAGAGCTCCACCAGGCCTGGTCACTTCAAGTCCCTGTGTCAACCAGAACAGTTTGTAGAATTCTGTCTCGAAATGGCCTCGATGGTCGAATCAGTGCACAGAAACCAGCACTAAACAAAAGGCAATTAAAAAACCGTGTGGCATTTGCCAAGGCCCACAGCCTGCTAAAAGGATGGACACTGGAAAAGTGGCAGAAGGTGGATTTCTCAGATGAATCCTCGGTTGAATTACATCACAGCCACCGCAAATATTGCAGGAGACTTACTGGAGCCCGCATGGATCCAAGATTCACCCAGAAAACAGTTAAGTTTGGTGGCGGAAAAATCATGGTCTGGGGTTACATCCAGTATGGGGGTGTGCGAGACATTTGCAGGGTGGAAGGCAATATCAATAGCCTAAAATATCAAAAAGTATTAGCTACCTCTTACATTCCCAACCATAAAAGGGGTCAAATTTTGCAGCAGGATGGTGCTCCATCGCATACTTCTATCTCTACATCAAAGTTCCTCAAGGCGAAGAAGATCAAGGTGCTCCAGGACTGGCCAGCCCAGTCACCAGACATGAACATCATTGAGCATGTCTGGGGTAGAATGAAAGAGGAAGCATGGAAGGCAAAACCAAAGAATCTTGATGAACTCTGGGAGGCATGTAAGACTGCTTTCTTTGCTATTCCTGATGACTTCATCAACAAATTGTATGAATCATTGTGGAACCGCATGGATGCAGTCCTTCAAGCTCATGGAAGTCATACAAGATATTAAATATGGATCTCACAGCACCACTACTTAATTCACTGACATTATGCAACATATTTTTGTATTTAAAGTAAATTATTTGTTCAATTTTCTGTAGGCGACAAGACTTTTGTCTTGCCAAAATCTGACCTTTCTGTGTTCATTAAATGATCAATCTTTCTTCAGTGAAGCAAATTTATTTTAGTATATTGAGCATAATTTGGGAGGGTTTTAGCTTTCATATGAGACATTTCTAAAACCAATCGATTAATTTAAAGTCAGGTTATAAGCTTTTGTTTCTACAAAATGGATAAGCGACAAGACTTTTGTCAGGGACTGTAAAAGTCTTTCTTATCTTTCCTCACTTGTTGTTGAAATAGTATGGGGTATAACACTTTTATTAGGTATTAACTGTAACACAGTTATAGCAAAAGGAGAAATTTAATTTGTCAACTGGACAGAGTTTATTTGGTCGAATACGTTTCGCAGCTCATCCAAGCTGCTTCTTCAGTTCTGGTCAGATGCTGGCGGACACTGCTTTATATCTGCCTGAAGGGAGGAGCTAATTACAATGAAATTACTCTGAGACAACACATATTTGTTTACAGTTTCTGTTAGTCAGGTGAGTCTATTCAATATGGAGTGTTTACAGTTTCTGTTAGTTAGGTGTGTCTATTCAATATGGAGTGGGAGTGGGGGAGTAGTTAGCATATCCATTCAGGGCCATGATGGGTGTTTTCACACCTCTGGACATGTCCTGGCTAGTCCCATTGTTTCCTCTGTTTGTTTTGATTTAGATTTGAGGATAGAGTTATAGATGGGAGACAAATGATGTCTGAGACCTCCATTTCTGTTCAAGGAAGGATTCTCTTTCTTGTCAAAAATAGCCTCTTTAACTCCCCTCTCAAACCAGTTCTTTTCTCTGGCCAAGATCTGGACCTCGCTGTCCTCAAAGGAGTGGCCTGTGGCTTTTAGGTGGAGATGTACGGCAGATTGCAGCCCACTCTGGCTCTCCCGTCTGTGTTGATACATTCGTTTGAAAAGTGGTTGTTTAGTTTCACCAATATAGCGCTCACTGCAGTCTTCACTACACTGAATGGAGTAGACTTTGTTTGTGGCTCAGTGTTTTGTCCTTAGGATGGACCAGTTTTTGTCTTAAAGTGTTTGTGGGTTTGAAATAGACTGGGATTTCATGTAACACATTTATATTTAGAGCACATGTTACCTTTTATTGTTTTGAAAACGCTATTATGATGTAAATTTATATTGTGGAATGATTTCTCTCAATCTGTCTTTGTGTAAATGAATGTGATTTCTACCTTAGACCAGACCAGTCATTAACATGTGCAAAGGCTCAACAGACACAGCTGTCTCCACCCCCTTTGTTGTCTTACCTGTCCTCAAATGGAAGTTAAGTTGATTAGCACAAGTCTGTTAAACAAAAGTCACTCTGCTTTTGATATTTCTGTATAAATACTCAGAGCTCAGATGCTCTGGGAGGAGGTGCTCAGGAGGAGATGCTTGAGGGGATGCTCGGGAGAGATACTCAGGAGAGGAGAAGGGGTGACTGGAGAGAGGAGACTTGGGATAAGATAAGATAAGATAAGATAAGATAAGATATGCCTTTATTAGTCCCACAGTGGGGAAATTCCAGTGTTGCAACGCACAGTTCAAGAACAGCAGGAAAAAGGAACATGCAATAAAACAAGATAATAGATAATGGCTAAAAAAAGAATAATTTAGAAGAGAGAGGCTGTTGGTCTCTGGCCAGGGCAGGCCTAGGCTGTAACAAGAATAAATCTTTGCCTGTGTTCCAAAAACTCATCAGGCTTCGCAAATTGATCAATTATTTATCATCAAGAGATACATAATTTTTTGATTTGTCCTAAAAAAAGTATTAAAATATTTTGTAAGTTTCAATTTCATTTTTGACGGTCTCACTCACCCTTCAGAGTGGTATGACAACACAATCAGTATGCATCTCGCTAATTAATCTACTGAACATTGCATCAGGTTTGTCAAGTTGCTGTGCACAGTTTTGTATCATGTTTTTGTATATTTATGGAGAATTGTTGTATGGGGGCATGGACCTAGGCTTGTGGGTGGAGCATTGGACAGAATCTAGCCGTATGAACAGTTTGAATAGGGAGTATTTACCTGGTTGACATGTTTCGGCTGCTAGCTGCAAGCATCTTCAGAACTGTCACCGGTGTTGGTGGTGACGTGTCGTACATCAGCTGTTGTTACTTCCTGTAGGCGTGGTCAGCCTGATCGCCCGGTTCTTTCTGGAGGAGGGTGTCCCAGGTGTGTGGAACGAGGAACGCTCCGTCATCACGGTTAATGCTGTCCGTGCCTCGTTTCCTGATTTCAATGGCCTCCCTGATCCAGCGTTTGAACTTGTTGTTTTCCGATCCAATGACCCGAGCCCCGTCCCAGTCCATAATGTGGTTATTTCTTTTACAGTGGTCTGATGTGGCAGATTTTAGGTTTTCCTGCAATGCTTTGTCTTTTTGTGTTCTGGTAAGTCGCCCTGATGTTTCCTTTTCACATTCCTTTTGGTGTTCCTTTTTTCGGATGTGAAAAACCCAGGCTTTTTCCCTGTTTGTGATTTATTGCATGATTTGCATTGGATTTCATAGATGGCGTTGCATTTTTGTTCTTGTGGGATTTTATCTTTGGGGTGTACTAGCTGTTGGTGGAGTTTTGTGTATGGTTTGACTACAGTGCTTATGTTGTGTTTTTTCATGGCTCTCTGGATGGGTTCAGTTATTCCTCTGATGTATGGTAGTGTGACTGTGTTCTTGTGACCCTGCTGCCCTCTATTGGTTTGTTGTGTTTTTTTACCGGGGTTTTTGGTTTTATTGTTGACTTGTTGTCTGCCTTTGTTTATGGCCCAGTTGGGATATTGACATTGTTTGAATGCTTGTATGATGTGTTTCTCCTCCTCTTCCCTGTCAGTTTGGTCTGTTATGAGGGTGGCCCGTTCGAATAGTGTTCTTACTACTGAAAGTTTATGTGTAGTGAGATGTTCGGATGTCCAGAGTAGATATTGGTCGTGTGCGTGGGTTTTCTGTATACGGTTATTTTGATGTTGCCGTCTGCGATGTGGTGGATTTTAATGTCCACCACATTGCATTGGGACGGGGGACGGGTCATTGAATCGGAAAACAACAAGTTCAAACGCTGGACCAGGGAGGCCATTGAAATCAGGAAACGAGGCACGGACAGCAGCTGACCACGCCTACAGGACGTAACAACAGCTGATATACGACACGTCACCACCAACACCGATGACAGTTCTGAAGATGCTTGCAGCTAGCAACAGAAACATGTCAACAAGGTAAATACACGTTACTGTATTGTCTTTAAAAAAGAACTCAAGAAGTTAAAGTACATAAGAAGACAAAATGAACATCTTTGGCTTAGTTTGAATAGGGCCCGGGAGAGGTCACTAACACACTCAAACATACATGGATGACATTTAAAACTTCTTTAGGCATGATAACAATGATTTTGAATAATGCTGACTCTGCACTGTTAGAGCATTCTGAAATATTAATCCGAGCTAAATGTTGCCTTGACATGTTGAGCTGAGAGGTTTTTGTGGAGCCTGCTGAGATGGTGTGTCTGTGGTCTGTGATCCATGTTTGGTGAGAGCAGATGTTTCCTCGCAGAACATCCATTCTTGAAACTTTCCTAATATTTAGAGGTGGGTTGTACTCATTTTTAAAGACACTGTACTTGTACTTTTCTAGCAGCATACTTTTACCACTACTTAATATTTTTTATTGAAGTAACAGCTACTCTTAGTAAAGGTTTGGTTACTTTTCTCACTGTAAGTCTACAAGTGAGAAAAGTAATAATATGAAAATATTTGATAATATGAAAATATTTCATCATTTGTGTTTCTTGCAGCACTCTTTCAGGTATTTAGTTTGTCTAATTTTTGGATTTTCCCTTTGAAAATACCAGATCTTGTGCATTATTTTATATTTTGAATATAGCAAACAATAAAAGGTAACATGGTGATCTAAATATGTTATATGTTAACAATACCATCATAGAAGTGTAAGAACCCCTCTTTTATAAAGCCATTTTGGGGCAAGATTAGGTCATGGGTCCATGTTTTGACTGGTTCAAGTTTAGAGAGAGAGAGAGAAAGAAAGAAAAAGAGAGTTTAACAAGAGGACTGGTCAGGTAGGGTCAACAGATCCTGTGGAAAAGCGGAGTCCTTTGTGTCCTGCAGCATCACAGCAGTGTCCAGGGGTAACCAGGTGTACACAACAGGAAAAGCCTCATTTTCACTCAGCTTTGGTGTTTCGGTTGGTGATGAAATGGTTCATTCTCTCAAAGTGTTTCCTGTGGAAGATCTTCTGACTCATTTGCTGCCACATAATGGTTGGTACAGTTCTGTCTGGGTATACATTGTGTTTCCACTAGAGTAGTGGTGTTACTGGACTAAACTCTTGATTTTGAAACTAAAGAAAAAGTTTGATACTAGATACCAGTTTTGATACCACAATAATAGTAAATAACATTTTCATATAAATCCATATACAGTTACTCAGGAAAAGTCATATGTTCAACTTACTATTTATTTTCTGTTTTAGTGTTTGGTACTCTGGGTATCTTTTTTTTTTTTTTTTAGTGCAGAACAGGCCATGTTTTCACTGGATTAGAGCTTTTACAGATTGAATTTACACCATATTAGTTTGTAGTGAGAGTTAGGCTTGTTAAAGGGCTTGTACGAGAGTTTTTCTCCTATGCATCTGAGCAAAATGTGTCCAAATGTGTACAGATAAATTGTGTACAGATATATTGTATAAGGAGTTTCATTTTAAACTTGAATAGTTTAAAATTGATTAATTCTGTTTTTTTTTTTTTTTTTGTTGTTGTTTTTTGTTTTTTGTTTTTTCACATTTTTAAGATTGTAAAAATGTAAATTGGTCGAAACCAAACCTGTCATGCCCTCATATGATCTGTTTGTGAGACTTTTTCTTGATCCTTCTTCTGTCCCTCTTCTTATTAAGACAGAAGCAAGACAACAGTCTAACTCACTTTGTGGGGTTTTCCAGACAGGTTTATTATGAGATGAATCACATCCTTTCTAACTGTGTTTGAATAATGCCAGGTGTAACTGTGAGGCCTTGTCTGACTGAGGAGCTGATGTTTACAGACTCCAGTGAAACTATGTGGACTGGCTCTGGCTGTTCATTGTAATGCTCGGTGCATGTTCTGTGAGGAGACGCCACCATATGGTACAGCATGCTACATTTAGCCTGTCACTGATAATGGATGGCCGTGGAAGCCCAGTTTTGCTTTAAGCGCTACAGCTCAGTGTGTGAGCAGCTAATTCGGTCAGCACACACAAGGACTGGCTTTGGTCACTTCCTGCTGCGATGTCATTGGACTGTTTGAGCTGATCCTTCTATTTCTGCCCCTTTCTTTTTACTATTAGTGTCTCTGTTTCTTCTTCCTCCCCCGTTATTTTATAGTTTGACATCACTGTCAAAAGAGAAGGCACTCTCTATGGGCTTCAGAGTGTAGCAGTGATGCTCTTGTCTGTGTAGGCTGCTCCTGTCTGTGTAGGCTGCTTCTGTCTGTGTAGGGTGTAGGTGCTTATACACAGCAGTGATCGCACCTGTTTGCTTCTCTACCGTTAAATGACATAACTTAGCTTGATCACCAAGTCTTAGCTTGTAGTGAAAATGGCAGGTTGAATTGCCAGGCCAATGGTATAGCTGATGTGTCAGGCTCATCCTGCCTTACATAAATCAGCCTTTGTATGTGTGCACTCTTACACCAAATATAACAGAGAGATTACAGGGCTTTTTGCGCATCCATGCGCACACAGCATTTAGCCTCATTTTGGTTTAGTTTTCTAATTTACAATTTCACACCTTTTGTGTGTCTCTTTTTATGCTAAATATTTCTGTGTGTGCTTTGTTCTGAGTGAAATCTCCTCACAAAGACACAAATCCAGTTCAAGTCGTCATTCCAACAGCGGCTGATCTGTCTTTGTTTGTCTCACATCTTGGTTCTACACAGAAGCCATAGCTCTGCTCTTTTTGAGTCTTGACAACAAAGAAATATCACATTGTTTTCATATATCATTTATGAGCATTACCAGTCTTGACATTAGCGATTGACTTTTAGTCTCACTTCTAGCCAGCTGAGTTCTATGCACAGTCCACTAGTGTTGTCATAATGCTAAAATTTCAAACTTGATTTTGATACTAAAGAATAGACTTGATACTTCTATTCCTAGTAGGTTCCATAGTAGTCCATGGGTGTATACTAGTTGATGTGGTCTTATACTTTGTCTGATACAGCTCAACATCATCATCTTGTTTCAGTACTAGTTTTAATATCAACAACACAGTTGTACAGTCTACACAATCTAGACTTGATCCTACACCATAATTTTACAATTTTTGATAGTTGACCTTAATTGGAAAGTGTTTTGATTGGGACGCCTAAATTATATATTCCTGAATGTATTTTATTTCTTCAAAGCTGTGTTGTCAATTTAAAAATAATTCTGATATTGCGCAGCCTTTATTCGTCAAACTATGGAGAACTAGCAGACAAGCTAGAGAAACGCAATGTCTCTGGCTGGGGACTGTGATGTGATGTGCAAAGCTCTGTGTGGATGGCATCGTCTCCATGGCAACAGGGACACGTCAAGCGGGCAGCCGTCCAAAAGTTAATTTAAAGTCCCACCAACCGCTGCTGCAAATCTGCGCTCATCCATAACACAATAACACACCGACGCTAAGCGCTACACTCTAGGGCACTTGATTCTGTGTGTGCCCCAAAACACACTGCAACATGAAATAAAATATAAAGAAAAAAAGGTAAAAGGTAACATTAATTTGTTATTACAAATATTGCCCCAAACAATTGTAAAAAAAAAAAAAAAAAAAAAAAATGTGGAAACAAAAAAACAATCAGTTCTGTTTTGAATCTGGAGCAGTCACTTGTCCAATCTACATAATACATAAACTGTACTGTCAGATTTACAGTGGCTTATATAACAGTTTGTAGTGCATTTGACAGATTAATGTATTTGTGTAATTCGGAATTGGTTTGGTGGGATATTACCTGTGCTAAATATTCGTCATGGTTTTAAGTGGCAGTTTGTGAAGAAAAGTAAAAAAACAAAAATTTCTAAAGCAGAATCCTCTACCTATCTTATCATTTGTCATCAATTCCATCCAAAATGCGGACACAATTTGCACACAGTGAAGGCATTTTTAACATTTTGTTTTTGTTTAAAGATTGATTTAAACAAAATATACATATAGAAATATGCAATGTGCATATTTATTTTTATTTGTCAGTCATAACTATTGTATAATTTAGACATTTTGAGGGGAGGTATTAATTATATCAACATCGGCATGAATCACACACACAAATTCCACAAAATAAACCTGAATTATGACTAGAGGCTTGATACAACATTTTATTAATTCTCACACTTTGTTTTAATGTTTAAAATGTTATTAGTTCAAGGCTGGCGTTAGCAACAAATCCGTCTATTAAAAAATCAATCAATCAAATTACTTGATTATTGATCCTGAGGGGATGCAGCTGCACAGAACCATCTCTGTGTCAGAGTATGACAAAAAAGCATTTTGAGAAAACTGTCTATCTAAGATAATTTGTTAATTTGTGGAACTAAAATGATTATTTATCTAAAAAGTGCATGCTTTGCCAAGCGGTGGACGGTGTGTGAGGGTATACGTGGAGTTGTCCCTGTGCCAGGCCATTGCAGCTGGTGAATGGGGCCTCTCTCGCGATGCATTTGGGTGCCTCTGTAATTACCAGCCTTTTCTCCAAGTGCTGCGCAGGCCTCTGAAAGCATTGCCCTTCTATTTCAGTGGCTTTTAAACAGCTATAGCTCTCCCAGAAGGAATTACACAAAAAGCATGATTTGAACTTAAACTAAGGGGGGGAAAAAATAAGTGAATGGAGACAAGCTTTAAACTGTCCTAATGGTTTGGACTCGTTCTGAGTGTGTTAAGTTGTATTTGGAGTGAATCATGCAATTTTGAGTAATCCTCTGTTGTCCTGTATTTGAGTTTGCATTGGAAAGTGTAAAGTAAAAGTATTTGTGTAAAGTAATGTACAGATAACTTTTTTGTTATCTGTACATTACAATGGATTGTTGATACTTGCTACATTCGAGCGCAGGCATGTGTACTTTCTACTCCACTACATTTTTGAACATGAGTGAAAAGTACGAACATTTTTTCTTGTAGCTGGAGACACTTCTGTGACATTATCACTTCTGTGACATTATCACAATTCTTTATCAAAATAACTATGTGATTATATAATAGTTTTCAAAATGTATAATTATACTTTTGTATTCTAAAATAAATTTTTGGGAATTTTTAAAGGCATTCAGTTATTTTACCATTTTATTCACAAATAAAATGTGATTCCGATGAACAGGCAGTGATTGTCAGATTGGAGCTTTGCACACTGCTACGTATAGTTTAAATTAGTGCTGTTGTTATAGTGGCTTTTCAATCGATTGATTTCACTTTGTTTTGTAGAGATGCAATGTTATGTTCTTTAGGTTAAACAGCTGTCCAGGGACCAAATAAGTTACTCATATTTGTAATTTGTACTGGTTAAGGTACACTGGAGCAGCCTGTCAGGAGCAGATCGTGCCACAGTGCAGCATTCAGGGACCCATTTCCAGATCTTGAGCTCAACATGTGTGAATGAAACAAAACACAACTCCAGATATATTTTGATAAGGAAGCAAGTCATACAACATAGATCAGAAAATGGTGTAATATGGGCCCTTTTAAATGATACACTAAGTTTAAACATGGAATAGGGTATACTACTATACTTCTAATATATAAGCTATATTATAGATACTGTTTAGACCAGATGTTTCTTTTATTCTTCTGACATAAATATGTGGTTGTTTTGTCACTGCTAACTAAACTATAACATGTAATATTTAGGAATTCATCACCAGTATCAGGTACTGGCTTTTTCATAAATAAGTCTCATTCAGGAAACCAACAGCACATTTTTTCAGTTCTTGTGCATGTTGGATCAGAAAGACAAGTAGCAATATTGACCAGCAAGCTGGAACAATATATTTTGATGCCCAGTATTTATCATTGGTACTTTTTATTTGCAATGGTGGGGAGTATTTAGCAATTTTTATGTAATACCATAAGATTTGAGCTGTAGAGGGTTGAATAAAGAACTGCTATAACTAGTTATCGTCATCTCACATGGGGGTATAGGATTGACTGGCTCTG
>CM057085.1:620000-655000 GCA_029959045.1 Taenioides sp. WSHXM2023 | reverse complement strand
TCTTTAGCCAATCAGCTTGACAAGCTGTTAAAATACATTTGAATGTGGGAAATGCTGACAATATAATAAACAATTCCTGAGGGAGGAGCCCAGACCTAATCAGGTGTGAGCCCTGCTGAAATCTCCAAGCTTTAGGATCCCTGAAAACACCACAGTCACAAGTCTATACTACATAAGCAGTTGCAGTCAGCGAATGATGCATGTCTAAAAATGACCTTGGGGTCTCAGAAAACAAAGGGGCCAATGCAGGATCACATGAGAAGATGCTGCAGTTTTTCCTGATAATGTTTTGAATTGTCTGTTACTATATTGAATAGAAAATCTTATTTTATTTATCATTTTGGAGCTACAAATGTTTTCAGTCAGACCACTAGCTCAAGTCTGTGGACTTTGTTTGTGTTGTAACCTCTAAGTCACAGATGCGCCCTCAATGTTGGAACTGACTTAATGGGATGCTTTCAATGAGATGTTTATAGTAACTCAAATAAAATATGATTATTTGACCGTCTGACCCACATCAGTATGTGTGCACAAAACTGTGCCCCCTGCAGCATGTACATAGACAAAATAGGTTATCTAAAGCTAATGTTGTAAAGCATTATTATAAGATTACTGTTCAAAATGCTCCTTAAATCATGAAACTAAACAATAAAAAGGGCAAAGATAATCTGGAACACACAAATCTGTGACTGTTCTGCCTCCCCAGCCTGTATGACCAAACAATCTTTTTGTCTTGAGCATTTTTTCCTGCATGGTTTTGTGGTGTTTAGACTCACTTGCTGTGCTGAGGCTGCCATTTTGTGTCAGATGGAGCTGACTCAACTTCAGATCTCTGTACAAATGTCTGAACACGATTCAAACTGGACGCTTACAGGCCAGTAAGTGTGCTTGTTTTTTAAGGATGTGACAGTATGTGTAAAGAATGGAGTGTAAATCAAGACACACTCAGATCTGTGGCCAGAGCGTGCATGGACTGTAGCAGGTGAACAGAAGGATTTTTAAATGATTTGGAATCTATTTTTTTTTTTTCATATTTATTGACCTTGTATGACTTTGATTAATATTAATATTTATAATTTAAATATATTTTTTTCTTTTTTATAAAACAAAAACTGCAAAAAGAAACCCAAAAATGCCAAATAAAAAAAACTGTAAGGATTAATAACACCAAAACTCTACATCTACAACTTAAAGACAAAAACTAAAACGTATTTGTTTCAATATCTTTTCACTATTTTTTTTATATTATATATATTTTATATTATTATATTTTTTCCACCAGTCAGAACTGTATTTCTGTTTTTATTCATACTACAGCATTCATGTGGCTAATTACAAATCGTAATGGACAGTATACCACAATATGATTCCAATACTGTTCTAATCATTATTCTGAACTTCTCCGCTGCTGCCTCAGACTGATGTGTGCCTGTCCCCACACTGCAGTCAGACCTGTGTGTGTGTGGATTATGTATGCATGGTTTCATCTGCGGCTCAATCACATGCAAATATATTCACACGTTAGTTTCTTAATTAAAAATGCAAAGCAGTCCTTATGGTGATTTCTCTGCGATTTGACTTTTTTGAGAAACAACCAAACATTTTGAGAAAGACACTGTGAACTTGTTGAGTGAGAAATAAAGATGATTCAAAGCTTTTACGTTATTTGCATATTTTTGCCAAACGATAGAATGAACTCATTTGACGTTTTTCAGGAAACTTAATTATTAAAAGTTATTTCACAAATGATGAAAGCGAAACTATGTGTTTTGTTGGTGGGGGGCTGTCTGCTGTCGGGGCGGAGTGCAGCCTGGATCCGTGAGTGCGCGGGACAAAGCTGGGTCTGAGCCAGAGCTGTGAGCCAGTGCACAGACAGATGGTGCACTTATCACACACGTACACGCGCCAAGGCCCTCGTGCACGTGCAGAAGGTGCGTTTACCATACACATGCGTGTGCTCGGGTTCTCGTGCACACTCCCAGTCTTACTTCCTGTTGACATCTGCTTTAATCAAACCCCAGCCTCACATCACCGTGGAATGTGTGTCCATCAACTCCTCTAGTGGTCAAAAGCGAAGCTGCAAGAAAGTAAAAAAAAAAGAAAAAAAAAAAAGATGATTATTATTATTATTATTATTAATAATAATAATAATAATAATAATAATAATAATAATAATAACTTCATTTGCTACGTGATCTTCATTTGAAGGACTAGTCCTGAGGTGATAAGGGCAATGCGACCCTTTGGAGCCAGCCTGTTTTTTTTTTTGTTTTTTTTTGGGTTTTTTTTTTTTAAATTGAGAAACAAGCGCACCGCCCGTGGACAGAAATGCAGTAGGTCTGTGCACGGACATGATCGCATCGCTTCTGAAATGTGTAGGAGACTGTCCCATTGCTTAATCGCTATTCAAATGGTCCCATATGCACATGCTCGAATTCCGGTATTTTGACAAGATCAAACTATAACATTATGGACACAATGCAGAGCAGACAGCGCGCAGTGTGTGGAGTGCAGCCCACGCTCTGCTCCAAGCTCAAGCCGCTGACAGTTGTGTCTCTGGCTGAGCGCGCGGAGGGAGGGGCTCCGGTTCTATTTGCATAACGCATGCCTTCGCTCGGTCATACGAGAACATGCGACTGAAGGAAATGAACTGAAGCGCACAGTCCCACCGCAGCTACGGAATTTTGTCTCGAATCGAATAGGATCACGATAAAGGAACGGACGTAAAGAGAGGAGGGAGAGCCAAGGAAAAGGGCATTGCGTCGTGGAAGATCCCGACGGGAGAGCGGGAAAGACCGAGGACGAGCCGAGCAGCACCCTGGCTTGGCACCGATAGGAAACATGTACTGCGCGTACACCATCCCGGGAATGACCAGCAGCTCTCTCATGTACTACTACAACGGGAAGGCGGTGAGTGCTTGTCCGCTTGCTTCGCTATGGTTCTGTTTTGTGAAGTTTTTTTTTTTTTTACTATTATCTGCTCGTGCGTCCGTGCGCAGCTCGCACTGAGGTAACACGGACCCAGTGCGTCTTCAATTCCCAGTCAGATCTTCAAAAGCAGCACGAGCTCAGGGTCAAAGTTCACACTGGAATACGCGTACAGCCCACCTTCAAAATGAGCCTCATTAACGCGGGACTGGTTTATTCAAGAGCCGAGCTTATTCATCGAGATATTCTTGAGCCGTGGCATTTTTCTGTCTTCAATATTTACCTGCTAATACGTAAATACAGTAATAGACTTTTTGTTTTTGATGGCTTGTCTCATATATTACATTTGCAGCATACATTTCTCCGCCTATTCAGTGTCCGACTTATTTTGAATCAGTGAAATAAAATAGAATGTTACAGATGTTCAGTTTAGATAAGCGGCATCTCTTTCTACCTTCGATTCTGTAAATTATGAGTTCATTATTGGGCTGTTGTTGTTAGTTCTTGTAGCGTTGTGCTGTGTATCCAAACCTAAGGCCTCGTTTCGGCTGCGTTGGCCCATGAGCGCGCGTCCTATTTTCCATTGAGAAGCAGCCTGCAGAATCCTGCAGAACCCTGCACACTCTGTGTTCCGTGTCTTGATGTTTGTCACATCGTGGTGTTGGTGACACAAGAGTGCGTGAGCACGTTCGTGTGAGCAGTTTCACTCTGTGCGGACTTCCCGAGTGTGGAACCGTTACCTGTGTAGGCCTAGCTTATATAGCCCTATTTAGCCTATATACTGGACTATATAAAGGCTATATTTTTCTGTTTGTTATTTCTCTCTCGTTCATTTTCCGTTCACTGGTTGATTACTGCAGTTGATGAGCACTCTAACACAGTTTGCGAATTCGAATGGCCCTCGTTCATATTTTCAATTAATTCAACGCTATAAATAAGTGTGCTTCAAATGATATTTTCCACTTTACAGTCGGCGATTTTTATTCCCGTGAACACTAGGCGGCTGCGTTAACAAACCAAGGCCTTTGCACGGTCGTAATTTGACTCATAAAAGACCGGTGCGGTAAAGTTATTATTATTATTATTATTATTATTATTATTATTATTATTATTATTATTATTATGTGTCAGGCCTACACAAAATAACGGCATTTTAACGCGCACTTAGCACCTGATGAGCTGGACATGTGTGTACTCCGTGTAGGGTCTTCAATTCAATAAAGGCCTAGGGAGAAGTAGCCTAAGCTTGTACGCTCCCATTGCGTACACACACGTACGTGTGTAAACCAAAATCAGTTTGCCTAGATCCAGAGCGGAATATATATTTTTTACATAATGTGTTTTTCATAATATGTTACAATCAAATGTGCAGCTGTTCCTCAGACTAAAGCAGAGCGAAACAGGATGACTAAACGGAGTGTAAACCTGGACAAGTTTCATCTTTGAGCAGGACAAAAATGACATAATCCAAATAAATGTAGATCCCAAGACCCGAGTACAAGCAGAAATGGTATGTGTAGCATCAGTGGTACATGGCTCACACTTTGAGAAGCACTGCTCTCTGGAAGGGTGTGGATGCTTGGCTATACTGTTTAAAAATGACATGTAAACACATATTCACAAATATAAATATTCAAAACACATGTCTGCCCCCTGTGCTCTGCTCTTCCTCTACTCATCCTCTATACCTTCTCTGCTCCTGCGCTCATCATCTACATCACTTCTACTCCTGCTCTACTCATCCTCTACACCTCCTTTGCTCCTTCTGTGGTCCTCCTTAGCTTCTGCTTTGCTTCTACTGCCACTACTCCTATTCTGGTCCTCCTCTGGTTCTCCTCTGTTCCTCCTCTGCACCTGCTTTGGTTCTCCTCTGTTCCTCCTCTGCTTCTCAACAGCTTCTCCTCTGCTCCTGCTTTGGTCCTTCTCTACTCCTCTTCTGCTCATCCTCTGCTCCTGCTCGCCTCCTGCTCTGTGGTTTTCAAATATAATGTGTGGTTTTTCTGTAGCTCCCAAATGGAGAAGGATTGTGGGCCATATTTCCACTTCATGGCAGAAAGTATTTTGTCTACAAAATTCTAATGCGGATGTTGTTGTTTTGAGTAGATGTAAAATTAGAAAACTGAACATAGGAGATTGAACACTATGAGAAAAACGCATGCTGAAAAAAGAGAACAAAAAATGAACTAAAGTTTAATAATTTACTTTTAGTTGATACTGAAATCTATACACACATATTTGACCAATTTCAAAAACAGGATTTCAACATTTTTATTTTTTCTTTTGCCTTATTCACATACATTTTATTTCTTGAGCTCTGTCAGAATAACGCTATAGAACAAATCTCAAGGACAGAATTGTGTGTTCAGTTACACTTTTAGGCTTATTCTTAGCGAGGTGAAATATTGATTATTAATTATCTAATTCAAAACAATTGACTTTTTCCAATTGTTAAGCACTGACCACTGGTCCAGCCTGCCATTACTAGTGGCTGTCAGTGTGGAGGTCAGGTGATCTTGTGCGCTGGTTGTGATTGGCTGTTAGTCCTGGTTGCCTTGGGGCCTTTCTCCGTGTGGCTTTGTTCTGGTTCTGGCACAGGATTCTCATGAGTCTTAAGTCTTGATGCAGTGCCAATAAAACCCCATTCCCCCACCCACCAAGCGCTGCCACCATAACACACTTGCCACCATAACACACAGACCCACCCAAACCAACAGCACACAACATGCTGTGGCAGAACCCCGGGCTGCTCCAAAATGTTTCAGTATGTTTAGTACTTTTTCTTCTTCAAGTAAAAATTTGTTCGCAATTACCTTGATTAACAAAATAATCATGTATCCAAGTGGAACTTAATTCTGCCTTTAATGTATAAATTCACTTTTTTCTTTATTTTATGCTTGTACTTTACTTCACTACTTTTACTTTTACTACATGTTTTATAGCTTTCTTAATAAAGTACATTTGCATACATACAAAACAAACACACCAGTGTATACCAATATACATGGTTCTATCGTTGTCAAAAGTATTGATACAGTACAGTATTGATAGTAGTGTCAAAATTACTAGATACAAATTTTAACAGATATTGATATTGAAAAATAGCATAGACAGGACAAAATTTTAAACTTTCCTGATTTTTGTTTTTTTTTTAACAGCACTCTACTAGCACTACTGTTGTGTTTGTAATGGAGCTTCGAGCTGAGGCCCGGTGCCTGTTGCTGCTGTGGACTGATGGTATTCTGGAGCTCTGAGCTCTATGGCTGATGGTTTTGTGATGGTGAACCTCAATATATTTGTGGCTTAAAGGCTTGGTGTTTTAAATAGATTGCACTGGAGAGCCCTGTTATACATTGCATACTGTACACGGTTCACATACGGTTCACATGAACCTGATGGCCCAAGTAGTGCACCCTTATTGCACTTGCATGTGTAGGGAGGCATTTATCACATTGTTGGATTAATTTTGGTATACACTAATTAATGGGGACCTGCCATGTGGGGATAAAACCAGGTCCCTGTGACACACCTTGGTGTCCACATGAACAACAGGCTAGACTGGTGGAACAACTGTAATGCTGTGTACAAAAAGAGCATGAGTAGACTCTACTTCCTGAGAAAGCTCAGGTCTTTCAATGTGTGCAGCAATTTACCACCATCACTTGTGCACACACCACTTTCATACTAAGTAGGCAATGTAGGCAAAGTGCCTTACCCCAGGAAACAATGACCGTTTTTGCCACTGGCGCCCCACTGTGGCACCTGATTTTCCCAGCGATCTCCCATCCAAATACTGACCAGGCCCACCCTTGGATAGCTTCTGAGATCTAACAAGATGGCCAAATACTATAGAGTAGGGGTGTCCAAACTTTTTTCACAGAGGACTGTATGTAGAAACATATTTGTAGAAGAGGGTCATAGACTGGTGTTCAATACAGAAGATAGATGCATTTTGCAGAGCCACAACACCTTTAAAACATCTTGGAACACTAATTCCACGCCTAATTTAAGTCTGTATCACAATGCAATAAAAATGCAGTGTTAGAAATACTAATTAAAAAGCATTGTCATTTGGGCTACTTCAGCAGGAGGTTTGTGGGTCAAGAAAAATTGCCTGAGGGGCACATTTGGCCTCTGGGCCATAGTTTGGACACCCCTACTATAGAGGGACAGAGGAGCTCATTCTCAGATGCTCCTACAGCTCCGCTCAATCAGTGAGAGATACAGGACTACATTCATACCATACTCCATACAACTGTACATCAACTCACCCTTATGTAATTGATAGCCCTATGTCAATTACTATTTAATTACTATTTAATCTTTGCTTTATAAAAGAGGTCACATGGAGTGCAGAGATATCTTTTTCTTGTATATAAACAATACTTAATGCCCTATTTGACAGCAGTCTCTTGCTATTTTTGCTACTTATTTTGAATTTATCATTACCATTCATATGTTGTTGTTGCAACGGCCAAGTACAGCCCAACCTGGACACGCTCCCTCATTAACACTTGCCAGCGCGAACACTGGTGGCAAGACAATAATGGGCCTCATTCATGAATCTTTTGTTAAAAAATGTTCGTAACTTCCACTTTAAGAAGATGCTGAGAGAACTTTCCCCCAGATTTACAAAGCGTTCTTAAACAGCCGAATTCCAGTTGCGCCTATTCATCAACATCCATCCTGCGTACACCTCCACGCTCGTTTACATTTCATTTACATTGGAAATTAATGTGTATTAGTTTAGAAACACCCTCTGAACTTCCGTATATGGCAAATATGGGTTTGGCATTATGACGTGTGAAAGCACGAGGGAGAGAGTGAACGAGGAGGTCAGGTGGTGCGCATCTACATACTATGGCTGTTTTACACCTTCAGCGGCAATGTCAAATGTCCAAACTCACACGAACACAGTCAGTGAAAGAATATTTAAGTCAAAAACTTTTATCATTATTAACGCACTTTCCACTATCGCGGGTCCGCAGTAAATAACGAGGGGTGGGGGCCGGGGTGGGGGTGCATAAGAGTGCGCTCTGCTCAAGGAGCATGATGGGGGGGGGGGGGGGGGGTGTCAATTAAAAGGTAGTGAGAATACAAACAGACACTAACAACCATAACCACAATGTACACAATGAGAAATAACACACACTAGCGTTAACAGACAGAAGACATACGCTTGTATAGGGAGGGCAGCACACTAATGATCTTAGGTTTGATGAATCATTAGCCAGTTCTTAACATGTTTTTTGAATAGACTGTATGATGTTAGGTTTCTAATGTTGCCAGGGACTGAGTTCCACTCCTGAGAAGCTGTGATGGAAAAGGCACTCTGGCTGCATGCACTTTTCCTTAGGAGAACGATGCAGTCTCCATGGGTTGCCCCTCAAGTGAGTCACTGTGTAGCGGTTCTGATCCTGATAAACTGAGACAGTGGAAGAGATGACTGGCCATGGATGATTTTGTAAATGAGACAGAGGTGTGAATACTTGATGAGGTTTTCCCAGCTTAACAGGTTGTGCTTTTGTAGAATATTACAGTGGTGATATCGAATGTGAGTTTTGAGTCTATTGTTATACTGAGGTATTTGATTTCTGACACAGTTTTAAGTTTTTCACCAGCCACAAGAACATCTGCAGATATGTTTGTAATGGTGGATTTGGAGAAGAACACTGAGACTGTTTTGCTTATGTTGAGTTTAAGGACTGATTTAACCATTCCGAAATTTGAATCATGGACTGAGTGAGTTTTCCTGCCACTTGTGTAGAGTTATTGCCATGTGTGTAAATGACTGTCGTCCACATACATTTGAATATGGACTTATGGAATATGGACAAACTGAAGGGAGGTCAGACGGAGTGGCAACACTCATGCCTCACAGCAAGAAGGTTATGGGTCCTTTCTGTGTGGAGTTTGCATGTTTCCTCCCCGTGTCTGGATGGGTTCTGTGTGGAGTTTGCATGTTTCCTCCCCGTGTCTGGATGGGTTTCCTCCGGGTACTTCGGTTTCCCCCCATCAACCAAAAAACATGCAACACCCCTATGAACAGTATACAATCAAGAACCGTCAAGGAATTCCTCCCTCCTGTGGGCTCACCACCTGCAGAGGGGTTCATAGGAGTCTGGGTCTGGTGCACAGAGTAATGGGCAGTGTGCTGCCCCCGCGACCCAGCCGGAATAAGCGGGAGAAAATGGATGGATGGATGAAGGGAGGTCATTTATGTAGAGGGAAAAGAGCACTGGACCCAGAATGGAACCCTGTGGAAAACCTGTTGCTAGAGGGAGGGGAGTTGACTAGTGACCATTGATCACTGCGATCAGTTCGTTACATATGATTCTAGCCATTTTATTGCTTCAGGTGAAAAGTTAAAGATGTTAAGTTTTCTTAATAATATTTTGTGACTGATAGCATCAAATGCTTTCTTCAAGTTCAAGAACACAGCTCCAACAACTCCACCTTTGTCCAGTATATGTCTGATGTTTTCAATTAGATAACAGTTGGCAGTCTCTGTGGAATGTTTAGCTCCGAAACCAAGTTACATTTGGGGAAGTGTAGACAAACTAGTGTTAATATGTGTGATTATTTGTTGAGCAGCAATTTTCTCACTGTAGACAGAATACTGATTGGTCTGTAGTTAGACACCAATAAATGATCTCCACTTTTGTAGATAGGAATTACAGCTGCTGCTTTCCACACATTAGGATACAGTCTCAGTGATGGAATGATTGAGCATTTTTGTTATTGGACCGGTGAGAGTTTGGCTGAGGTCTTTCAGTGTATCCATACCAAATATATCCATAGTTCTGGATTGTTTAAGTAATTTAATTTGTATGTGCAACCTGGATTTCATTAACGGTGTCTATCCTGAAGGCTGGCTCTGGAATGAATATGGGGTAGGTCTTTATATTGTTGGATAGGAAAGACAATAGAGGACACGGATTCATAGAAAAAAAAATATTGAAGGCATCTGCCATTTTTTGTAGGTCAGTAGTAAGTTCATCAGTATCATTGACTTAAATTTCTAAAAGATTTTGTTTTTGAGTCATGTCCTACAAGTTTTTTCAAATGTTGCCAGATTGCTTTAGAATTTCCTTTTGCATTCTCAATTATAGCCAAGAAAAAAAAACTGCTTTTTGCTTTCCTTATGGTTCTCACTACTTTATTTCTTAATGTTGTAAATAGTTTTTGAGCACTTGTTAATTTACTTTTATTTGCATTCTTTAGTGCAAGATCCCTCTCCTTCATTATTTTAAAAATGCTTGAGTTCATCCATGGTAATACATTTTTTACTGTGTTTGTTGCTGATTTTGTAGCTGAAGTTTTTAATTAAGTTCTCAATTGCTGTTGAGAAAGTCTCACTATCCCGTTCACAACTCTCCAAAAATAACAGTTCCCAATCAATTTGTTGTACTGCATTTTTAAATAATTCCTGTTTGTTTTTAGGTATTCTGAGGCATTCATTTTCATTGAATGGAGAGTGGAATCTCTTTTTTGTTAGCTTTCTGGCCATCAGGATCAAATTATGGTCAGAGAAACCAGCTAGCATGTTATATATTATATTGCCAAAAGCATTCACTCACCCATTCAAATAATGGAAATCAGGTGTTCCAATCACTTCCATGGCCACAGGTGTATAAAATCAAGCACTTAGACATGCAGACTGTTTCTACAAACATTTGTGAAAGAATGGGTTGCTCTCTGGAGCTCAGTGCATCCTATCACAGTACAAGTGATAGGATGCCACCTGTGCAACAAGTCCAGTCGTGAAATTTCCTCACTCCTAAATATTCCACAGTCAACTGTCAGTGGTATTATAACAAAGTGGAAGCGCTTGGGAACAACAGCAACTCAACCACAAAGTGGTAGGCCATGTAAATTGACCGGGCAGGGTCAGCGGATGCTGAGGTGCATAGTGCGCAGAGGTTGCCAACTTTCTGCAGAGTCAATCACTACAGACCTCCAAACTTCATGTGGCCTTCAGATTAGCTCAAGAACAGTGTGTAGAGAGCTTCATGGAATGAGTTACCATGGCCGAGCAGCTGCATCCAAGCTATACATCACCAAGTGCAATGCAAAGCGTCAGATGCAGTGTAAAGCACACCGCTACTGGACTCTAGAGCAGTGGAGACGCATTCTCTGGAGTGATGAATCCCACATCTCCATCTGGCAATCTGATGGATGAGTCTGGGTTTGGTGGTTACCAGGACAATGGTACTTGTCTGACTGCATTTTGCCAAGTGTAAAGTTTGGTGGAGGGGGGAATATGGTGTGAAGTTGTTTTTTCAGGAGTTGGCTTGGCCCCTTAGTTCCAGTGAAAGGAACTCTGAATGCTTTTTTGGACAATTTCATGCTCCCAACTTTGTGGGAACAGTTTGGAGATGGCCCCCTTCCTCTTCCAACATGACTGTGCACCAGTGCACAAAGCAAGGTCCATAAAGACATGAAGGAGAGAGTTTGGTGTGAATAGACTTAAACTTAGACAAGCTTTATTGATCCACAGGGGAAATTTGGACACATTAGCTCACTCATCACAATATATTATAATATAATAACAAAGAGTAAAAAATAAATGATAATTAAAGCCGCGCGCGGCTATGGTGGCCCTCGCCCCGGTTCGCCCGCCCCCCTACGCAGTCGCCGGGGACCCACGACCGCTCCGGCTCGCCACTCGCTCTTACCAACAGCCGCCTACGTCGCCAGCTCGTCCGCCGGAAAAATTATATAATGCCCCTTTAAATATGCACCTTTCAATATATCGTAGGAGTCAGTGCGCCTCTGCTGGTAAAACATAAAAAAAATGCCACATGTCCATAATTTGTTTTTCTTGTAATTGTTCATAGAATTCATTCATTCATTCATTCATTCATCCCCAAATTTGCACAGATCCTCCATCAGGAATTTACATTATGCACCTTTAAATGGTTTTGAGGGAGTCCGTGCGCCCCTACTGGCCAACCGTGAAAAATACCCCATGTCTGTAATATATTTATCTGCTTGGAATCATGCATAGAATTTATTCCCCGAGTTTGGTCCATATCCGATAATGTACTTGTTTTATGTCTATGGTAGGGGGCGCTATAGTGTTCACTTTTCATATACTTTATAGTGTATTATATTCAGGCTGAGATCACACATTAGAGATTCAAATTTCAGCACGATTGGACTAAGCATGTGCATGTAATAATTTTTAAACTATTTTTTTGGGGAGTCCTTGCGCCCCTGGTGGCCAACCGTGAAAATTGCCCCATGTCTGTAATATATTTATCTGCTTAGAATCATGCATAGAATTTAATCCCCGAGTTTGGTCCAGATCCAATAATGTAGTTGTTTTATGTTTATGCTAGGGGGCACTATAGTGTTCACTTTTCATAAACTTTATATTGTTTTATAATCAGGTTG
Organism: Taenioides sp. WSHXM2023; assembly: GCA_029959045.1. Lineage (NCBI taxonomy): Eukaryota > Metazoa > Chordata > Actinopteri > Gobiiformes > Gobiidae > Taenioides > Taenioides sp. WSHXM2023. The sequence continues at coordinate 642,676 of CM057085.1, read as the reverse complement.
AAATCAAACATCAGTGAAAAAAGTTTCATTGCTATAGGACGAAGCATGTGTGTGTAATATATTTTAAAGTATTTTTTTGGGGAGTATTTGCGCCCCTACTGGCCAACCGTGAAAATTACCCCATGTCCGTAATACATTTATTTGCTTGTAATCATGCATATAATTTATTCCCCGAGTTTGGTCCAGATCCGATAATGTTAACGTTTCACGTCTATGCTAGGGGGCGCTATAGTGTCCACTTTTATTATATTTCATATTTCATTACATTCGGGCCGGGGTCCCGCAGTTGTGATTTGAATTTGAGCTCTGTAGGCCAATGCCTGTGGCCGTGAGAGGTCGTCAAAAAAACAGGAAATGAAGGCGTTATTCGCCGGCGTGCTACGGGCAAACCGTAAGGAGTTAAGAAAAAACAATGCACACTTTTGTGAACCCATGTCTGTAGATGTGACATGTCAAATCTGAGCTCATTTGGACTAAACACAAGTGACTTGAATCTTTTTGCACACACCCAAGTCAAAACGGCGCAGAATTTTTGATCCAATATGGCCGACTTCCTGTACGTCATAGAGCAGTGTTATGAATGACTTTTTTGTTTGTCTCCCTGAGCTCTATCACTGTTCCGAATTTCGTCAGCCTACGCCAAAATATTCTTTTCAGCTGCCCATTCATGTTGAAATTTTGATTTTTCAAGGGGGCGCTATCGAGTGGGGCCACTTTAGGCATTGTTGCGATGCCCATTTTATCAAATTTTTCGCCGGACCGGTCAATCTGATACCCCCATGTGGGACTTTTCGTCGATGTTCAGGCCTTCAAAATCGCGATCGTTTGCAAGGAAAAATAATAACACAAACGAAGAACAATAGCCCTCGCCATTGACTAAAGTCACTGGCGAGGGCCAATAATATATTCTAAATAAGTAGCAAAAAAAGATAGCAAGAGACATGTGTCAAATAATACATAATTATATAAATAAATGATTATTTACTTAAGGGTGAGTTGTTGTACAACTGTATGGAGTATGGTATGAATGTAGTCCTGTAACTCTCACTGTTTGAGCGGAGATGTAGGAGCCTGTTGGAGAATGAGCTCCTCTGTCCCTCTATAGTCTGGTGCAGTGGGTGAGCAGGAGTGTCCATGATGGAGAGCAGTTTGTCCAGTGTCCTCCTGTCCCTCACTGTGACAAATGTCTCCAGTTCACAGCCGATCATGTAATCAGCTTTACGGATCAGTTTGTCAATCTGCCCAATGTCCCTTTTACTGATGCTGCTTCCGCAGCAAACCACAGTGAAGTACAGGGCGCTGGCTACCACAGACTGGTAGAAGAGCTCCAGTAACTTGCATTGAAAGATTTGAGTTTTCTCAGGAAGTAAAGTCTACTCCTGCCCTTCTTGTACACAGCATTACAGTTGTCCCTCCAGTTCAGCCTGCTGTTCACATGGATGCCAAGGTACTTGTAGCAGTCTACTATTTCTACGTCATGGCCCTGGATGGTAAAGGGCTCCACTGGTGTCCTCTTCCTCCTGAAGTCAATCACCAATTCCTTGGTCTTGTCAGCGTTCAGGAGCAGAATGTTTGCCTGGGACCACTCCACAAAATTTGCAATCAGTGTCCTGTTCTCCAGCTCCTGTCCATCCCTGATGCACCCTACCACTGCTGACCCCAGAGATGTACTGGAAATCAGAGGTGTACAGAGTGAACAGGAATGGAGGCAGGCCTATACCTTGGGGGGGCTCCTACATTACTGACCATAGTGTCAGACAGGGTGGTCCCCAGTCGCACACTGAGGCCTGCCTGGAGACAATGGAGGAAATGACACCCATTACTGAGCAGCTTCTCACTCATCAGAAAGGGCTGGATTGTGTTAAAGGCACTGGAGAAATAAAAAAAAACAATATCCTCACAGAACCCTTAACACTATCCAGGTGAGAGTGAGCCCTCTGCAGAAAATAGATTAAAGCATCATCCACACAAATGTGGGCCTGATAGGCAAATTGTAGAGGATCCAGGGATGGTGCCACCAGGGATCTGAGCTGAACTAGAACAAGTCTCTCAAACACTTTCATGACATGAGATGTCAAAGCCACTGGTCTGAAGTCATTAAGTCCAGATGGGATAGGCTTCTTGGGCACTGGCACAATGCAGAAGGTCTTCCATAGCACCTAGGTATCCTTTCAAGCTTCAGACTCAGTGTGTAGAGAAAGTGCAGGTTCCCAGTGAGCTGTGCTACACATGTACTCAGCACGCAGGGGTTGACTTGGTCTAGTCCAGGAGACTTGTTTTGGTGAACTTTCTCCAACTGCCTTCTGACCTGCACAAGTGACAAAGACACTGAGCTGGGTTCCTCAGTGGGGGGGTCGGTGTGGGAGCAGAGGTGATGGGCTGATGAATGGTTGTCTGAGTGGTCTGTGGTGAGGTGTGGATTGGGCATCTGGGAGGTGTAGAGATAGGGGTGCCAGGGGATGAGAAACGATTAAAATGCTCTGTCTGGGCTATTGTTCTGCTGCTTTGTTTTAGAGAGACCTGTGAATGCCTTCATTCACACACATTTAGTTATTCTGTTGGAGTTTAACCTCCAATTTCCTTCCATAGGCCTCCTGGCCCTGCCTTAGCTGGACCTTCAGCTGCCGTTGCACCCTCTTCACCTCATCCTTGTCACCAGAGTTGAAGGGCCGCTTCTTCCTATTAAGTAGATCCTTCAGCTGGCTGGTGATTCAGGGCTTGTTGTTGGGGTAACAGTACGTATGGGGATGGCTGTATCCTCACAGAAGTTGAATTCTGTTATACAGAAGTTACAGAAGTTGTAATCTGTTATACAGTCCGTCATGCTGTCGATGTTGTCCCCATGCGGCAAGCAGAGCACATTCCAGTCTGTGGTCTCAAAGCAGTCCTGAAGGGCATCGCTGGCTTCCTGACTCCACTTCCTAGTGGTTACAGGCTGCCTCTTTACTGCGGGTACAGTACATACTGAGGCGTTAACAGGACAAGATTGTGGTATGATCGCCCCCGTGGGGGCAGGGCAGTGGCACCAGTGCCTCCTTAGAATTGGCATACAGCAAGTTCAGAGTTCTATTGTCCCGAGATTTACAATCCACATACTGGTGAAGTGTGGATAAAACACTGTCCAAGGAAACATGGTTGAAGTCACCAGAAATCAGTAGTAGAGCCAGAGGTGTTTTGACTGCAGCCCAGCGACCACAGTGTGTATATATATGTATACTCCGATGAATAGGACAGAAGTAAATTCCCTTGGTAAATAATCTGGACGCATTCCCAAAACCATAAGTCCAATGTCCGGCAAACAGATACGCTCCTTCGCAGTAATATGACCAGGATTACACCACCTCTCGTTTACCAAAACAGCAATTCCGCCACCCTTCTTCTTACTGCTAAGGACTGTCTCCGGCCGCACGCACAGTCTTAAAGTCTGATACAGATGCACTGTTTTCCGGGAAGTTTGCCTGTATTACACTACAGCCTGTATTACACTACATTCTGCATAAGACTACAGCCTGTATTACACTACAGCCTGTGTTACACAACAGCCTGTATTACACTAGAGTCTGTATTACACTACCATATGTATTACACTACAGCCTGTATTACACTACAGCCTGTATTACAATACAGTTTGTATTGCACTGCAGTCTGAATTACACTACAGCCTGTATTACAATAGTCTGTATTACACTACAGCCTGTATTACAATACAGTCTGTATTACACTGCAGTCTGAATTACACTACAGCCTGTATTACACTACAGCCTGTATTACACTACAGTCTGTATTACACTACAGTCTGTACTAGACTACATTTGTAATTTGTAATTTACTATCTACATTAAAACACTTAGATTTGAAATCTAGTGTACTGATATTGCCTGAATGTTACGTCTTATCCCCAGGTGATGCCTCAGAGTAATGGAAGTGTTGACTGTTTGCTGTCTTCAATTCCACCCTTACACCCTAGCTTGGATCCTGTTGTTGCCATAACAACAGCTTTGACACTTAGCGACAGAACCAGGCCGTGTGCCAACATTGCTTCGGCAATGGGACTCAGAGCAACCCGCGGCCAAGGCATCCCGCGGCGGCCATCTTCTATCACTCCTGTCCCAGCTCTGGCTTGGGGCCCCGCCGTTGTCACGACAACCAGGCCCCAGCCAGATGATAGACTCCTTGATGGCTGCCAGACTCTGCTTCAACATTAAAAGCAAATATTTGCTCCTTTCCTCTGTACTTATTCAGAACATACATACAGTATGGAGAATCTCTATCACTTCTCACACACACATGAAAGCCCTTTACACGGCAATTACTTCAAAATATGTAAAATGTAAGAAGAGCTCTAGCGAGGGAAAGAACAGAATGCATGAGTCTGTATATGACTTTGATGTTATGTACTTAAATTATATACTGAACGTTTAGGTTGTTTAAAAAAAATATGGGTAGGACAGACGTGAAATGTGGTTCTACCTGTGATCTTGATGTTTTGTGTGTGGTTAGTGTGTACATCATGCACACTAACCACACACAACAAGCGCTTTGAGTGCCTTGAAGGTGGAAAAGCGCTACATAAAAATGTGACCATTTACCATTACCATTTACCATTTAAGGTGAAACTATTGTCCAATTCCCAAACCCTTGCTGTATCTGCAAAATAAATCAGTGTTTGTTTCCAAACTACATATCAAAGCCCTCAAGCCTATGGGGTTGCAGAGGCTCAGCCCACCAACCCAAGGTTAGGTGCATTCTGTCAACGTGTCCGTACCTAAGACACTTCACTATCCATGTGTGTGAATGTGGTCAGTGAATGTTGGTCGTTGGAAGGGCCAGTTGTGTAGATTGGCAGCCTCACTTCCCCATTGTGTTGTCACGGTACTAAAAAAAAACAAAAAAAAAACACTCTTTCTTTGGACACTAGAATTATTATTATTATTTTATATTATCAGCTTGGTTTATATTTTTTATTTATATTTGTGTGTAAAATCCCTCAGTTGTCCAGGTAGAATTCATGGCAAAAGGAGAAATTCAGTTTGTCAACTGGACAAAAGTTTATTTGGTCAAATACATTTCGCAGCTCATCCAAGCTGTTTCTTCAGTTCTTCAGAAGCAGCTTGGATGAGCTTATATTTGTGTAATGCCTTAGTCGTCTAGGTAGTTTCCATAATGGTCAGTGGGCATATTCTAGTCTATGTGCTCTTATACTTCGCCACAAAAATTGTTGTTGTGTCCATAGGCAAGACCCTTCACCCACATTGCCTAGTATGGATGTGAACTCTGAGTGACTGTTGGTGGTAGGAGGGGGCGATGGCGCAGATTGGTGGCCTCGCTTCCCTCAGTCTTCAAAAGTAGCTTACCATCACTGAGTGTGGAGTAAATGAATAATGCACTGTAAAATCCAATGACTTACTTGTTCTGTTCTTGTTCATTCTAACGCTATTGAGGAAAGGTTCATTTCTGTAATGCAACTTTAATAGTATTGATTAATATCACATTTTGGATACTTTTGACAACCCTTACGTACACACATATGCAGCTGACTTTCCTTTTTTTTTTTGGAACCATAAGCAACAAACCATAAGCAGCAAAAATAAAAGACTTTCCATAACAGTGTAGCATTTGTCACTTTCCTCAATAGTTGGAGAGTAGTTCTGTTCTGTATTAGGTCTAGGTTTGAATATGTATTCATTAAAGAGGGCATTACATGCATTGAATAAGTGCAAAATGCAGCGTCTTTTCATTTTCAGTCTCATTTTTACTTTGCTCACGTGTTCCCCATTAATGGCTGTGACTCCATCTGGTCTGCATTAGGATGGGTTTGGGGTTCTTCCGCTGGGCTGTAGCCTGCTGCATGTGTTTCCAATGGGAGCTGTAATGAACCTTCAGAGAGCTCAGGCTTGTGTAAAAGTGCAGCTCAAAGGCTGCTTGCGGCTGGGAGGTGTTCCCGTCTGCCCCTGCACTGGCTCACACTTCAAATGGGCCACAAGTGAAGAGCAGTCAGGCCCCACACTGAGGAATTGTGGGCTAGTATCAGTGCCCTACTAAATCTACTTTTTGTGATAGATGGAATTTTGTATAATTTATAATGACTTTAAAACATTATTTTAATGTTTTTATTTGAGATAAAACTAATCTTTCCTGAAAATGTATAGGAGACTTATATTATGAAGGACACTGTAAAAACAACAAACCACAAAGCAGTCCGAGTCACATTTGTGGAGGATAAAGTTCCGCACAATGAGAGAATGTGGGCTTTCCCAGCAGAGACATTTTAAAGATGCACAGAAATGGGTTTGTTGGTGGGTATTTATCACATTGTGGGGACAAAAATCTGTACACACTCACATCATGTGGACCTGCCCCTTTTATGGGGACACAAATCAGGTCCCCATGACAAAAATCCTTTATTATTAGATCAACAACGTGGTTTAAAGTTCAGTAACAATTCACTCCAGTGTCAGGTAATATAATTGGAAACATACCTTTGATAAGTGTGTGTAGTGATGAAGAACCAGCTTCATGTCCTGGAGTGCTTCACATGGAGCTAAGTGCTGGTGTTTAGAAAGGCTGTGGAAAGCGGAAGCCATGAGTGAGAAGTGATTGAGAAAGAGAGGAATGCAGCGGCCGGCACAGGTGCAGCCGAGTGTCGTGAGAGTGCTTCAATCCCACATCTGTTTGGAATAAAGACTGTTCACTCTGTATACACAGCAGGAGGGGAGGGGGATGAACACAGCATTGAAAATGCATACAGTTTAGCCCACAATGATTCATACCCAGACTAATTTGAATTCAAAACTTAAATATGTTCTAGCTTTAAATTATGCAACAAAATAGCTAAAGGCAACACATATAAGTGACAATGTACACACACACATATAATAAGTCTGTCTCTGAACAGCACCCATCTATCTGTACGTGGAACAGTCCACTAGTGTCTGTGGAACAACCCCCTGTGGAAAAGTCTTGTGAATTGTGATATTCAATACCACTATTATAAGCACTATTTAAAAAAAATAATAATAAAAAATAAATGTATATATAGTGGCTGTTTGACAGCACTACTGTGGAATTGTACAAATCTGTGTGTGGAACAGGTTTGTGGAATAGTGCCGTCTATCTGTGGAATAGTCACTGTCCATCTGTCTGTCTTTGGAACAGCCGGACTATCTTTACCTCTCCCATCATTCTTTTCACCCAAAACAAAGCTGTAGTTACCACTTGTCACAGTTTTGCCTAATGCTGTAGTATGCTATGGTATGTGCTATGGCCAGTCACTGTTGATTGGCAGTCCTTTGTCACATAGCTCTGTTTGTTGTTTATCTTTTGCTATTGTACATTGTGTGATTTTGAAGGACATGGGTCAAAGGTCAGCTGAGGATCATGTGACATAGAGAGAGAATGACAGCTGCTGTGCATGTGTTAACTTCTCATGGCTCAGTGTTCACACGCTACACTCACTTTGCAGTGGAATGGAATGCAGCCATGTCTCTGGGAGTCTGCTTGTGGCACTGGATGCTTCGCTCTGACTGGAGTGTTTTGTGCAGCTGGATACAACAAGACTGTAAAGTCCCTTACAAATATGCAACCTCATTCAGACCCCCACTAGCCCACCTGGAGGGTCATTCAATCTTGCAAACTATCAAGCACTTAACAGTTCATTAAAAACAATTTCACATGCACAGGTATACTTATTACAGTTCCTGGGGCTGATGTCCAGAGGAGGGTCCAGATGTTTCTCTGTGTCTCTGTGCCTCCACCATGTGTATGTGTCTCTTTTCTCTCTTCTGTTCAGATTATCAAGGACAGTGAGCACATTGCGTAACATTCTTTGTATTTCTACTTTTCTGTTATCAGATGATTAAAAGCTATAAATTATATGTACAGGTGTATGCCCCCTCTGCCGGTTCAGCCGACTACAACAGGGACTCGCCGGGATACCCCAGCTCAAAGCCACCTAGCTCCAGCTTCCCCGGTTCCTTCTTTATGCCAGGTATGGACACACCTCACCAGTAAACATTGTTGCGAGAAATGCCAACACATGATTTGACTGCTGTATTCTTATCAGATGGCCACCACAGCAGTGACCCCTGGAGCAACAGCAGCAGTAGCAGTATGTCTCAGCATGGTGGTTACCATGGCAATATGCTTGGGGGAGGCACCTCTGGCCACACCCCCTCCCAAAGCTCCTCCTATTGTGGGATCCACCCCCATGACAGATTGGTGAGCATTGATAATTTTATTTGATCAGTATTTGAAATATGCACTTTTCAAATCCACTATACAGTTAATAGTGTTTTTTAAGAATCAATTAACCATACAAAATGTATCAATTGTAGTTGCTTTTTGTTGTCAGAATTACCCGCCTCACTCCTCAGCAGACCTCAGCTCCAGTCTGCCCCCCATGACCAGCTTCCACAGGGGGGGGGGCTCATCTGGGGGGGGCAGTCACTACAGCACAGCATCCTGCACCACCAACACCAACGGAACAGACTCAGTCATGGGTAGGGCTCATGCCATGTAGTCTTATTAATACCTCTCCAAAGCTTCAGTTTGAATTTTTTTTTTTTTTTTTTTTTTTTTTGTATGTCAGTGGATTTGTTGGTCTTATAGATATAATACAGAATCTTTAAGTAAGTGGAATTGGCCTATAATTCATGAGCATGATCTCCAGCATATGATTTGTATATACACCCCTTAAAACACAGTTTTAGTCCATTCATTTTTGACAATGACTATCTTTATTAGGAGTAATACAATAAAAAGTGTTTATATTTATCTCTATAGGAACAAGAAAAGCAAATTTTCACAGGTTTGGCCAAAGCTTAAAAATTAAGGGTGCTCACCCCTTGACTCATGGCACTTTGTCTTGACAACATTAAAATGATGAACATTTCATGTAAACATAAGAAATCCAAAGAGTTACTGTGTGTTCCTCAAAGCAGAAACAGTCACTTGTTTATAACTGATAGTCTCTGTTTTAGTGAATCGTGCCCAGAGCGGAGCAGCCAGCAGCTCTCAAACTGGAGATGCCTTAGGAAAAGCACTTGCTTCAGTAAGTACACCAGTAATGCCAATATGCTTACAATGTACCACATCTATCCACCAGGGAGAGCAAGTCATGCTAATGTCATGTTTGGCTTACTGTAAAATGTGTCAATTCCTCAAAGTTGTATAAACTATAGAGATTTTTAATGTAAACTGATACATAACAATAACTAGTGTTGTAGTACTTTAGACCGGTCTTGGTCTCAAGACGGGCCTCAAGACCATCTTTTTGCTGTTTGGTCTCGTCTCGGACTAGAGTGCATTTGGACTAGGTCATGTCCCTATCTTGAAGACTCTTGCACTTGGTCTTGTCATGGACTCGAGGTCTGATACTTGGCGAGTGCGATCATAGTTCATTACAGCCACTGCTGTCTGCAATAAACTTGCATCGGTGTATGGGACTCCTCACTGCAGCCTGCGCTCGTTTGGAGCCAGTACACTAACGAAACGCAAACCTAAATCTAATCCAAATTTATGCTACAGTGTCAGCAGCAAATCAGGGAGAGCAGGCCTACTGCAACATGTGGGCTGAAGTTTGCCTAATCAGTAGACGAATACATCTGTGTTTGTCACAATGTGCATTTGGTTTGGTAACTGTGTAGAGGCTGGGACCCTATATACCACTGTAAAACCAGTAAGATAATGTAACTCCTGTTAGGAACTTGAAAAAACAGGTTTAAAAATCCGACCCCTTTCTTTACTTTGAAGCGGTTTTCTGTAAAGAGCCAGTGGCAGCTTAAAGAAGGGGTTCTCAAACTGTGGGTTTCAGTGCAGTACAGTTTGCTTGGCTTATTTTAAGCCACATCACTGTAAAATACAAATAAATGTAGACAATTACATTGGTCTTGATTTGGTCTCAATGGGCTGTGGTCTCAGTCTTATCTTGGTCTGTTGGGTTTGTCCTGGTTTTGGGACCCTGTGGTCTCAGACAGGTCTTGGTCTCGATTAGTGTGGTCTTGACTACAACACTAACAATAACACATTTTCATCCAAAATGATCAGTCCCAGAATCTTCCAAGCAAGTCAAATGGCAACAAAAGAGTTCAGAAAGTATTCACTGATTTGCTCAGCTTTCCTCACTCTTTGTGTATTTCTGCTTATATATTTCCTTGTAAGGCAAATGTGTTATGCTCAAATTATTACTATTATTATTTTTTTATTATTATCATTGTTGTTTTTTGTTGCTGTATGTGTCTTACTTGATTGACAGATTTATTCTCCAGACCACACAAACAACAGCTTTTCGTCAAACCCCTCTACCCCAGTTGGATCTCCGCCCACACTTACAGGTAAGAGGAAGGTCCCTCTTCCAATACCCACTTCACCTAACTGTAGGCTCTTAGTTGTTTAGTCCAGTCATCAGTTGATGGTAACAACATGTCCTACTGTATTGTCTTTAAAAAGAATAAAAAAAATTACATTTTTATATTTATATGCTAAAAGGCATATTAAACTCATGTTTTACACAAATTTATTCTGTCTTTATATAATTATATACATTCCTAGTATCTTTCTTTCTATGTAATCCTGTGAAGGTGTAGTCTTGTGAGTGTAGTGTGGGTCAGAAACAGATACAAAGAGATTTGTAATAGTTTTTTAGTGCTTTTGCCACCTTTTTAGTCAACTCAGCAGGATGTCTTGGTGATCGTCACATTTACATCAAGGAACCACTCACCCATTCACAAACACACATTCACAACATTTGCCACCACTCACTTCTCTTATTGGTCAGCTTCTGTCAAGCTCTGAATGGGTAAACGGTGGATTGAACCAATCACAGTGAGGAGTAAACTTTTAGAAACAGCAGGTAGTTTAGTGACTGTATATACTAACATATACATATTACTATCATAGGCATATTACTAACATATACATATTACCCACCTCTAGAGGCAACTGGAGCTAAAGGTGGAATAGACCATTTGTAGTGAGGGATTTAACAAATCTCTGTACTCAGTGAACACCTACAATGATGGCAGCCGTAACTCCTTTGTGGTGTTGTGTGAAAATGTATTATAGAGGTGAAAATAATCTCCAGTGAATGAGAATACCTGAGTGTATTATTACTTTGTACTTAGATATTAGCATATGCAAATCTCCCTGTGTGAACACAAACCATCCAAGACAGAGGGTCGGTGTGAGAGGGTGATCAGAGGTTTGTCTGAGGCTGCTCCCACGCTCAGTTGAAAAAACAGAGCCCACAATTAGCATACAACAAGAGTCATGCAAGATACAGAGGCCAATGGTACAATATTACTGCCATAAGAAACAACAACATTAACCTGTTCATGTTCCGAGGGGCCTGATACGGGCCCTTGTACTTTTTCTTAATTCTTTTCTGTTTGTCCAGCTTCTGATAAAAGGGAACTGTTAATCTCATGGACATGTGAAACATGAATGAAAATCTGTAACCCACTTATTTTTCATCAAATCAACCATTCCGAGAAGAATCTGGACTGATCTGTACTCCAAACCCTCAAATACAAAAATAGCCCAAAAATTATAAAAAAAATTGTATAGGAATTTTATATGAATTCCACCTGGACTTGTTTGCCTCATTACATGTCCCTAAATCTCGTGTTTAGTGAGATCTGCTTCAGCATTTGAAATCTGACTTGATCCCAATTCAAATTAGAGTACAGAGACAGTTAAAGGACAACAGCGACTACAACTCCAGAGCCTCAGCTTCACAAAGAGTCCAGCCATTCATTTGAGCTCCAAAAGGTTCAGAAACAGATTCAGTTTGAATTGAGAGTCATTTAAGTCAGGCATTTTAGGAAAAAAAATAGGCCAAAACATAAGCATGATATTTAAAATATGTTGTGATGTAGTCAGAAATAGGTTACATTTGTCATGCATGTTTGTGTAATCATCTATTGTGCTTCAATGGAGACTTGAGTACTCAGAAAATCTTTCTTCACCTACCCCTTAGCCCCGCCCACAGCCCCGTACTTACTTATTACTTACTTACAATTTTCCAAAATTATACAGCCTGCTACAGTGAAAAGCTACTAAGAGTTTTGAACAGGAATTCGTTCAAATGCTGAACTAAATGCAAAATCATGATCTACTTATGTTTTATATATATCTTATAAAGATAGAATGACATTTATTCTTTAATATTACTACTACTGCTTACTTGCACTACTACTACTGATGCTAATGGGATCAATCCTTTTACTTTGCAGTTACAAGTCAACTGCTTTATCACCTCAAGTACTGTTGTGCTTTTCAGTGTGTCTTTTCATGTTTGTGTCCTACAGCTCCCAGTTCTGCTGCTTGGTCGAGAAATGGAGGACAAGGAGCACCTTCGCCCAACTATGAAGCCCCATTGCACTCTCTGGTACAGGCTACATACAGCACAACATTCTTATTTAAAAGTGCAGTACGTAACATTTCTGGAGAGTCCGCCACCCGCTTGCCTCCATGGAGATGTTACTGCTTTGCCTAGAATGCCCAGTGGTAGTACATTTAATGCATCTGTCACATGAGGGTACAACCACCCAACCAAATTACCGGCCTGATTTGTAGAGAGGCATGTTTAGAATGCATGTTTTTTTTTGTTATTATTTTTTTTTTTTTTTTGCAGGAAAAATAATTTTTGAATAAATGCATAGATACATTTAATGTAGTACTGTTTAACATTTCAGACAAAGCCGTGACATCTCCAGTGAGTCAAGCAAATGGCGGACCCCTCACCAGAAAGTGTACTTTTAAATTATGATAACTATTATGATAACTATTAACTATTATGATAACTATTAACTATTTTTTGTAATAATAAAAAAACGGAATTTGCCCTGTACATATATTAAAGGAGAAAAAATTCTCTTTTAATCATGTCATGATTGCTTCCCTTCGCATTTACCCTCTCAAAGTTTAATTTGGAGTGATTTGTGCATGTTTGAGTAATCTTTATTCTCTTGTATTTCCGATCTACCTGTTTTCATGGCCACTGTTACATGCCCACTGTTCTTGTATTTACTTTGTTCTCCAGTTTTATTTTCTTATTTTATGAAACCCATAGGTTTCCACTTGGCACATATTAAAACAAAAAACCTCAAAATTCTGCCACTAACGTAGGGATGGGATAAGACACAATTTCCACAAAATTACATTGTGTATACGAAAACGAGACAAAACAAGATTATGACATAATTCCTATTATATAACTTTTGGGATTCAGTTACCAATTTTGGCCTCACATTTTATTTTATATTTTATTTTATATTGTGTCAATTCAAGCATTGCTTTTTGGAACTATAAGAGATGTAACTCACTAATATCTAACTCTTTTTTGTCTAATCCAAAATTGGAAAAAAAACCTCAGGGGATTTTTCTCATGTGTGCACAGTCTTGTCTCAATTTTGTCTTGCGAGATCTTGTGGTACAAGATCTTGTACCATGTGCAGCCATATAGGGCTGACAGTAGTGTGATCACATTTATGGCGATGCCGACTCCCATTGGACACTGTCATTTTCCAACCCGGAAGGCAGCAAATGTATTTTTTTATGAAGTTATTTTAGATCATTTGGGGGATTTAAAATGTCCAAATTATAACATAATGATCTACGAGTGTCATGGATTATAACTATTTAGCTCTCAAAATATAATAATATGTCTTCTTAAAAATTCTAACACAAGCTCCATTGTGTGTGCTTTGCAGCAGACACGTATTGAGGACCGGCTGGAGCGTTTGGATGATGCCATCCATGTGTTGCGGAGCCATGCAGTGGGGCCCTCTACAGGCCTGAGTGCACATGGTGATGTTCACAGTCTTCTGGGAGCGCACAACGGCATTATGACCTCTTTGGAATCTGGCTATGGCTCAAGCCTGCTGTCCAGCCGACACTCGCTCATGGTAGGCCTGTTTGGGCTGTTTGGACTGCTCACTGGTAGGCCACGGGCTAGAATAGTCACGTGTGCACCCCCCCCACAACCCTATAAATTTGGTATCACTGGAAACCTTGGGATGTCTAGATTACAATTATAACTGGTAACAGTAAAAAAACTGGGACTTGCTATGACATATCAATAGTTTTATTGACCTACCATAAAACTCATGAAATGGCTGAATGCGAAACATGTGATTTCACCACATGATACAAAGACTCAGTAAATCATCAATTTTTCACTTAAATAAACATATAAGGCATGTGCCAAATCATTCCCTTTTTAAATGATATGTCTGTCTTAATTGTGTCTGAAGATATGCTTTAGTGAAGTATGACACCATATAAACAATAAATGCTCGTATGACAATACATGATGAATATGACAATAGTTCTGTTTTCATCATAATTCTACATACATTTGCCTAAACTATATGCACAACAAGAAAGCCCAATCTCTCAGCTTTGATCTCATGCCAAAAGTAATCTGGTAGGACAAATACTAGCAAAGATATCATATGTTTTACCTAGTGATCGATAAAACACTTAAATGAATGCTGAAGATCGCATAATGATCCCATATTCAGCTTAAAAATTGAAATGCCATATGTTTCGAGGTATCAACAAACCTACACTTGCAATATTACCACTTTCATTTCCATCATATACAATGTTTAATATGTCTCAGTGTGCCACAATAACTCAATAACCAGTAACACATAAATTGACACAAAAAGTCAATCTCGCCAAGCTTTCAAAACGTATGTCAAAAACAATAACTGATTCTGTTACTTATCTTTTCTGAAACATAAAAGAAAACTAATGAACATGTTTTTTTCGGTCGTTTTGTTTTAGTGAGTTTTTTGTGCATTTATTTTGACCTGTAACATAGATCATCTCAGTCTGAATCACAGTCACTTTCATCTTCCACAAATGATTCAAAGTCAGCATCGATATCACAAACCAGATCTGAATCTAAGTCATCCAGGTCCTCACTGAAGTCCTCAGTTACCACAGTTTCCTGAGCAATATCTAGAAGTTCTTTTGGCAGGAAATCACCTGTGAACCAGATAGGTAGTAATTGCACCTGCTAAGACATATTAAACATTGTATGTGGGTGAAACTTGGGAATATTAGAAGTACAGGTTTGTTGATACCCTAATACCTATGGCATTTCAATTTTATTTCAAGTTAAATACATTTTAATAATATATAATTCAAGTTGAAGTGATGATGCGATATTCAGCATTCATTTAAGTGTTTTATCGATCACTAGGTAAAACATATGATATCTTTGCTAGTATTTGTCCTACCAGATTACTTTTGGCATGAGATCAAAGCTGAGAGATTGGGCTTTCTTGTTGTGCATATAGTTTAGGCAAATGTATGTAGAATTATGATGAAAACAGAACTATTGTCATATTCATCATGTATTGTCATACGAGCATTTATTGTTTATATGGTGTCATACTTCACTAAAGCATATCTTCAGACACAATTAAGACAGACATATCATTTAAAAAGGGAATGATTTGGCACAGAGTTCGCTTTCATTTCATGCCTTATATGTTCATTTAAGTGAAAAATTGATGATTTACTGAGTCTTTGTATCATGTGGCGAAATCACATGTTTCGCATTCAGCCATTTCATGAGTTTTATGGTAGGTCAATAAAACTATTGATATGTCATAGCAAGTCCCAGTTTTTTTACTGTTACCAGTTATAATTGTAATCTAGACATCCCAAGGTTTCCAGTGATACCAAATTTATAGGGTTGTTGGGGGGGTGCACACGTGACTATCCTAGCCCGTGGCCTATGGCTGCTTGAATCTGCTCTTTTTACACAATACAAGCTGGACGGGTTTTTGTGATGGAGGTGTGAGTGTTAGGCTTGTTGCTTACTGCATTTTTTTGTCTTAAAAATTAGGGGTGGGGCATTAATGCGTTGATAACGATTAATTAATTACAAAGAAAATAATGCATTAAAAATATTTAAGCATTTTCTCGCAGTTTACATACAGAGTGTCAGGCGCAGACAGAGTGGCGGACACAGTGACGGAGAGACGCAAGATACAAACTCGGGATAGAGCGAAAATAATGAGAAGACTTTATACCTCTCCTACAATGATTAATTTCAGCATCTCGTCCACATTATCCATAGAAATTGTCCTCCGCAAATAATGACATCCAGTCCACAAAACCGCGCTAATCTGGTTTGAGGTGTTCTTTAAAAGAGATAGTTCCTCATGTATGTCTGTTTACATCCGCACAGCACGCTGATTGGGGTGAAGCTGCAGATTAACGATAGTGACTTTACTTCCTGTATACTTTATCACCAATCTTTTATGCTTTAAAAATCATGTATCTGTAGTGTCTGGCGGCCTTAAGTCAGCATCGGAAATACTGATGAATTCACTCGCAAAGTGGGTTGCCCAGGACTGTAGACCACTATCAGTGGTAGAAGACAAGGGTTTAGAAAATGTGCTACAGATAGCGACATGTGATCAAACTTTTCAAATGCCGTGCACAAAGACATTTTCAAGCAAAATTTTTAAACTGTACGACACTGAAAGTTTAAAAGTCATGTCTGCGTGTATTATTTGATGAAGTTGTCCAATAAAATTAATTTACATAAAATATATGTTGCTTTTGGGGCAAATATTGTTATGCGATTAACTGACAATAATTCATTACAAAGCCTGTAATTAATTATATTAATTTTTTAAATCAAGTCCTACCCCTATTAAAAATATATTTCAGATTTATGTTATACTGTTGTTTTCTCATGAAAAACATACCTGGAGTTTTGTTTTGTTTCATTCACAAACCCTGCATATTTAGGCATTCTTGTGATAATGCAGGAAGTGCTCCTCTGTGTTTTTAAACTATACTTCTTCACTGGACATTTGTGACTCCTTCACATTTGGATGATTTCAGCTCTGAAATTGCAAATCACTACTGAAGTAAAGGTAGCTATTAACCTGAAAACATCACAATGTGTAACACTTTTGAGCTTTGGAGATGTAGACTAATAATAAAGGGATACTCAAACCTGTGAATGAAACAAAACACAACTCCAGGTTTGTTTTTGATGAGGCAACAACATTACAACATGATTTAAAGCTCATAAGAGTCAGTTTTGTGTAATAAAGGACCTTTAAAGATTTTTTTAGTCACATTATAAGATATGGTGATTTAAAACTGCAAGACGACATGCACTGACACTGCTATGCATCAAAAAACTATTGTAGCTACAACCAAAGAATATAAGGCTCTAGGCACTGTGTGGTAAATTGTGGTCTTTTTGTGCTTGGAAATGTTAATGAAGAGTTTGTGTGTGGGCTGATTTTAAACATATTGTGGGGACTAAAATCTGAACATACCCTCACATCATGGGAATTATTATTATTTAACTTTATTATTAGATCAAAAACATGATTTAAAGTTGAGATATGGGTTAAAGAGGTTAATCTTAGGGTTACGGTTAGGAAAGTAGTGACTAGGGCTGCAAAAGTAATGGAAATCGCAATTTCAAAATATCCTACACAAATATGTGTACAAATATAATATCTGTTCAAATATAACATGTTCTGAAATTACGATGATCTTGTATTAGTTTGTCAGTTCAGATTTCAGTCTTCTCAATTCTTCTTGATGAGTTTAAATAGTGAATTTTGAAAGAATCCTATAATTAAAAATCACAATTAGATTTTTTTTCCCAAATCGGTCAGCCCTAGTAGTGCCTATGATTAAGGTTACGATCAGTCTCCAGGAAATGAATGGAAGTGAATGTAATGTCTATCATGGAAACCCAACTTGTGTGCATGTGTGCACGTGTGTGTGCACGTGCGTGTGCACATGTGTGTGCGTGCGTGCGTGCGTGCGTGCGTGTGTGTGTGTGTGTGTGTGTGTGCGTGTGCGTGTGTGTGCGCGTGTGTGTGTGTGTGTGTGTGTGTGTGTGTGTGTGTGTGTGTGTGTGTGTGTGGGTGTGTGTGTGTGTGTGTGTGTGTGTGTGTGCGTGCGTGTGTGTGTGTGTGTGTGGAGAGGGGGATATGTGTTACACCTGTTTTTGGAGCCATGACTTCAGCACACAGGCCTCCAGTGAAAAACACAGCAAAGCTCTTCCAGCTGTGCCCGCACAGTACACCCCCTCCTGCTCTGTGTGTTGTTTAGTCCTGGTTTAGTCTTGGTAATAATCTTTTGTGTAGTTCTTTAGGATTGTGGTGTCATTTTGATTGATTTTTTATTTTATTCTTGTTGATCCAAATTTAGTCCTGGTTTTGTCCTTACGTGGTCTTGGTTTAATTTTGTATTAATAATTAGTAATAATTTGCTGACTTAAACTAAATGAAAAATAAATAAATAAATATATGTTATAGTTGTCTTCAGAATGTTCAGAATTTCAGAATGGACGGTGACTGGAGGCAAACAAAATCATCCATAGTATATGGTCAGTGATTAACTGACATTCAAAATGCCAGTGGTTTTAAGTCTTTTAAGTGTTTGAGTGTTTTAGCGATCAGTTAGCTGCAAGTGTGCAAAATACTAATACTAATACATTGTTTTTAGCAAATATTACATTTTCAAATAAAAGGTAACACCATGTTAGATATGTTATGTGTTAGCTGTTAATACCACATTGAATTTGTCCAGTGAAATCTTATTTGTCCAGTACAAGCATCAGAAATGCCTGCTTAATCATGTGTGATCTTAAATAAACAAATAATGTAAAACACAATTATAAATGTCTTTAAATCTGGCTTTAATATATTTTACTTGTAGCTGAGTGGTTTCCGTTTGCCAATCCCCCATCCATTTTTCATATTTTATGATTTTGTGATATTCTGAGAAATTGCTTTATGGCTCATGTGACTTCTGCCTGTTTTTTTAAACTTGAAGATTTATACAATTTCAAGCTCCAAGCAACAGGTCTTTTTTGTTGTTTATGGTAGCAATATGATATAACTCAGATTTCATAATTGTAAAGTCGTAGTAACTTAAGATGGAGAGTACACCACCTGTTTGTCTTCATAATTTGCCTAGAATTTTCCACTGTGTGACATCAGATTTATATTGATGGAGACAAGGTGACACCACCAAGTTACATGTCAGATCTGAGGAGAGGCAAGCCAGCTATCAGCAAGAATACTTGTTATCAATGTATTTCTATAGCACACAATACACCTGTAATTGACTAAATACAAACTAGTTTAGAGTACAGCCCTACTGTGGATCATTTCAGGCAAAGCAACAACAACACTGCTTCCTCCTCATATGAACCTAATTCCTGTGTAGTGGAGGGACCAGAGTGATTGCAGCTTATTCCTGGTGAAATATTGCTGTGTGCGATTTGTGACAGACTTTATTTCTCAGTCGCTGTTTACGAGCTGCAGCCGCCGCTCTTGACCCAGAAATCTCCCTGTGCTTAATGAGCTCATTCCCACTGAAAAACAGCCAGTGCAATTCTTTTGTCTCTTTCAATACACAAAGCAAATGGAATATATGCAAAAACAAATTTAAATAAAAGAGTTGATTTCATGTGGAGATGGAGGTGGGCGGTTTGATTATTTTATTCAGTTGTCAAATATTAATAGTAAGGCTGTGGAATTTATCCAGTTTCAGTTTCAACTGAGACTGAAATTCACTAATTTCTAATGATCAGCCTGTCATTTTACTCTGTCAGTAAAAACATGGTTTTGTGCTGATGTGACTGTTGTGTTAAATCCCTTTTTTTTTTTCTTTTTTAATCACAAATCCAACCCCTCACCCACTGATATGGACAGACAGGAGCTGAGTGGTTAGAGCAGTGGTCCACCAATCCAAAAGTGGGAGGATTGATTCCCAATTGGGCAAGTTCTGTTGTTGTGTCCTTAGTATGTGTGTGGGAATGATTGGTGGTGGTCAGAGGGTCAGAGGTCTGTCCCAGGGCAGCTGTGGCTACAATAGTATCTTACAACCACCCAGTATGATGTGAATGAATAATGACAACAGTGTAGTGCTTTGAGGCGGCAAGCCTGTAAAGTGCATTACAAGTGTAAGATATGATGATGTTTATTATTATTACATGTCCCTGACAACTGTCAATCTGTCAATCACACCCATCTGAAAATGGGGAAATTCACCAGTGACCATACTCGCATCTTTGTAAAGTGTTGAAGAAGTGTGTATTCAATCTGACAACAGTGAAACCCAGTCACTGCTGGGAAGATCAAAGGCAAAGACTGTCCATCTTTGCTTTTGCATTTAAACACAATAAACACCAGGATATTTCACAGGAAAAAGCAGGGAGTTTTGTACAGTGTCAGTGGAGCTGCCAGCTGTCTAAACTCGCATGCCCGACTGTCCTTGAAAGCTATCCTCTCTCTCAGGCACAACAAAGGCAGTGCATTGTCAGAGTATATCTTCAGCACATATTTCACACTGAATTCCACAGCTCTGATTAAACCAAGGCCTTTGCAACAAACATCCACTCACTTCCTGACTCAAAAACAAAACAATCCCCACGTCTGTTCAGCACATTTTCTCTAGAGTGTGTTTTATTTTCTTTCCTCCCTCTTTTTCTCTCTGTCCTTTTCTTCTTCTGTCTCCTCCTTTATTCTTGTGTTCCTCCTGTCTATCATATCCTTCATTCTTTTTCTGCCTTCCTACTCCCTCCTTCATAGCAGCCTCTTTTTCTTTTATCTCTCCCATCCCTCCTCCCTCATCCTTTTTTCTCTCTTCTTTCCTCTCCTTCTGCCCTTCCCTTCCTCTTCTCTATCCCCCCTTCCTCTCCTGTCCTCACCATGTTTTTTCTTTTCCTCCCCTCCCTTGCTCTCTCCCTCTGTCTTTCATGTGCACCTATGAGAGCTGGCAGAAGAGATGCCACTCATATTTAATGGATGACCTTTATGTTTGAAGCAGTCTCAGTCTGCTTCACTCAGACTATTGGCTCTGATGGAGACACTACCTGAAGGAGCTTCATAGCTTTGTGACTCCTAACTCCTAACAGACTAATAGTGAATATACTGGGGTTTCTCTGGAAAAAAAAAAAAAAAAAGATTATAAGTCTGTATTTTTATGTTCCTGAAATGAACAGACAATTTAATTTTGTTTTCAGAAAGACTAATCTGATTGATCTAATTGCAAATCTGCATTGATCAATATGAGGAAAGCAAATCATGATTAATTGTATTCCCTATTGCCCAGCCCTATCTAAAGGATTTGTTGTTATCACAATGATTCCCTGAAATAAGAAGCATCGACCAGTCCTACGGATGAGAAGCAGCCGTGCAGTCCAACACGCACAGTTTCAGGGACCCTTTTGAAAAACACACCCGTTCTCACACAGAACAACACTAAAGATGCTTTTCAATGAGTGCTGTGCAGGACTGTGCTGCCACCTTCTGGGCATTCACAGGAAATAAATAAGATTTAAAAAAAAAAAAAAGAAGAAAACTAGGAAATATGTAGAATCCCTCAGTCGTCCAGGTAGAATCCATGGCAAAAGGAGAAATTCAATTTGTCAACTGTAAACAAATAGGTGTGGTTGTCTCAGAGTCATTTCATTGTAGTTAGCTCCTCCCTTCAGGCAGATATAAAGCAGTGTCCATCAGCATCTGACCAGAACTGAAGAAGCAGCTTGGATGAGCTGCGAAACGTATTCGACCAAATAAACTTTTGTCCAGTTGACAAATTGAATTTCTCCTTTTGCCAAAACTAGGAAATGTTGCCTGGCAAAGCCAGACCAATATTTCTCTGTATTTTTCTATACAGATTGATATCAGTCTGGTGCCCACGCCCTCCTTTGCATCTCAAGCCCGGTCAAACATGATCATGCATTCAGATTAGTTTTTTTCAATGACAAATGTGAAATGAAAGAGCTGATTGGTGATCTATGATTTACACATAAAATCAACATTATTTCACCTCAGATGAACAGTTTAGTGCTTTACTCATTGATTCTGCAGATATCTGCTACGTTTTTTCACGGTCCTGTGATTTTATTTTTTTTTTTTTTTTCGATATGGACAGATCATGCATGCTAATCTACCTGTCAATCATGCCCATTTAAAAACAGAGCCCTAACTCACATCTTTGGAAAAGTACTGTGTATTTTGAATCCCAGACAACAGGAAAGAAAAAGCATTGAGCATTGCGTGAAAATAAATGTCATTCCACTAATATTTTCTACATGTGTTTTGCAGGTGGGCTCTCACAGAGAGGAGGCAGGTCATCGAAACAGTCACATGACAAGTTCGTCTGTCTCTCAACTGTCTAATCAGACGGCCACCTCACCAGAGCTGAACCACAGCGACCCCTACAGAGGTACAGAGGACATTGCATACACTCGTTTCTTAATCACCATCCCCACAAGCACAGTTTCGTCAGGCAGAATGCTCCAAATGCCTTAAGCCAATTTGCGCTGATCCAAAATGGTGGATAATAGTGTGTATAAGCAGGTTTTGGCACTATTCCAGCGCTGTGTCAAGTGCAGGAGCAGGAGAACAAATGAGACATGCGTTCAGCTTTGAACATTTGCTCCAGGTTTAGATTGTCTGGATCTGTGACCTTTTTTACATCTTTGTATTGTCACATACACACACACACACACACGCACACACACATGTGGTCACCTGCCTATCACCAATGAAGGATACAGGCAAATAACACCATCAGGCCAAGTTACAAGTCAGATCTCTGGAGATATTTTTACTAATAAAACCACCTGTATTTGAATGCAGGACAGATCAGTTTAAGGCCAT